>CANUEX010134355.1:0-10895 GCA_948099535.1 Jatropha multifida
GGAAGAAATCGCTGCTGTCAAGGGGCAGCAGTGTCGCGCTGGAAGACCAGCTGCTGCGTCCCGCTCCACGAGGAGAAGGCTGGAGAAGACGCCGGAGTTGAGGTTGGCGCCGCCTGGTGTCTCGATCGCCGCCTCCGCCCTGTCGTGGTGGTCGAAACAGAAGGGAAAGGGAGAGGGAGGTGAACGGGAGAGGAAGGAGAGGATTTCTGTTTTTTTTTTTTTTTAATTAATTTATTAATTTATTTAATTATTATTTATTTTAATTAAATGATTTTGGTTCGATTTGAATTGATTTGGTTGAACCCAATGTTTAGCCTATTTTCATTTGATTTAAGGGTTTTTCAACTGAATTAGACTATTTAAATTCGGTTTTCGATTCGGTTCGCGGCAAAAAATATTATTTTTCGCAAATTCTCATTGGTGAAAATTTATGATTAAATTTTAAATAAAAATTCTTTTAAAAATAAATTAATGGGTTATTTCAGTTTTGAATGTGTGAAAATGGGTTTTTTGGTTAATTGTTTCAAGTAATGAATTTAATGGTTTTGAGTAGTGATTTTAAGTTAGTAATTGAGACTTTTTATGGAGGAAACCATTCCTCCTTTATTTTTCATAAAGAGGTTGAACCTCCTTTTAGTGGGTAAGGCATGTTTTTGCTCTTCTAAATGATGATTTCTAAGTATTTTAAGCTATATATTTACGTATTATGAAAGTATGATTTTTGTTTAAAATATAAGTGGGTTTTGATGGACTTTTACAAGTTGTAAGTTAAGAAAATTTGAAGTAAAAACAACTAAGTTATGAAAGTTTTGTTAAGAAATGAGTTATAATAAATATTATGTTTTATGAAGAAATAATATGATTTGGTATCTTATGTACTTGGTTGAAATGTGATATGATATGATTTATTTATGTAAGATGAGCATGCTCGGCTTTAATGCCATTATGATATGATATGAGCTATGATCATATGCTAGGGTTATTTGCCCTTATTTTTAAGTGGACGCGCTTATTATGTATAAGTAGGCTTTAATGCCTTTATGTTATGGTTAGCGACCTAAGGCCAAATATGTTATGATACGGAATCAAATCTATTATTGTTTCTCCTGGTATGTTTAAGCCCCAAGAAATAATGAAAGTAATGAAACATATGTTTTAGATGCTAAAAATACTTTTGCTATGTTTTAACTGAAAGTATGGAAATGTATTTTAATTGAACTCTTTATATATATTTATGATTTTGTTAATTTATGGTTAAGTTTTCATATGAATTATGTTTTAAGTATTTTTAATATAATTGAAATTTTATGATTTGTTTCTAAGCATTTTATATGAAATATATTCAAGTATTTTATTTAGCACCACTGAGTCTTCCACTCAGCACGTTGATTTTTATCATGCGCAGATTGTGAGCGGTGGATGCTACCTGAAGACCGGAGGTATAGCATAAGAGAAGATACTGTGTTTAGGGTAGGATACATTTTGAGATGTAAACATGGCATGTATAAAAATATTATAAAAAGATTGAGGTTGTATATATTAAGTTTGTAATTCAATGAGACTTGTGATTAATTAAGGTGTAATATCTTTATGTGAATTTTGAAGTATATAGCTAATAACAATTAATTCTTGAATGGATGGTAATATAACATGATACAACCTATACTGATTGATGTGAGTATTTAGAAGTGTTGTGTAATTTATTGTGTTGATTTGGAGTTTTGGGGGTTTGGAGGAGTAAATATTGGAAGTGTATCTATTTTCTTTCTGTGGCAAGTCGATTTTTGGAGGAAACTCTTGCGAAATTTTTGTAGGAATTCCCTTAAACCTTGTTTAAAAAAATAATAATAAATACCACTTGCCTCCTTATGAAAACTTAGTCACTTCTAATATATGATATAGAAGATTTATGTAAGATAAGAAGGTGCTTCGGCACCGAATGTGGCATTCGTTGTCTGGTCCTCCGGAATTGGGTGGTGGGTGTTACATTTAGTGGTATCAGAGCATAGGTTTAGCCGATTCTAGAATATATGATTTGGTGTGAGAGTTTATCTAATTTGGACTAATTACATAAGTGATTTAAGTTAAATACATGCCATATTAGTTTGTTTTGGGGACTTCTCTCTGATGCAAACCTGTTGGTCTTTGTAGGTGTTCAGTTATGTCTCAGCATCTATCTGATGAGGAGGTGGATAGTTATGCCCCTCCAGAGGGCGCTATGCTTGAGGGTGGTATACCAGCTGGTGGTGTTTTGGGTTCTGATGCGAATCGCACCTCGGCTGCGGGGCCTAATCAGGGTGATTTCATTCAGCAATTGGTAGTTGCTTTAGGCAGGTTGCAGGAGTTGTACCCCAGGCTCCAGTTGCATTAGCCCTTGTTCCAGTCCATCCCCCTATTAAGAGACTGAGGAAGTATGGTGCTGAGGATTTTATGGGTCGAAAGGATGATGTGCCTTCCGCAACAGAGTTTTGGCTTCGAGCTACAGAGAGGGTTTTAGAGCAGATGCAGTGTACTCCTCGGGACAGATTGATCTATGCTGCTTCCTTGCTGAAGGAAGAGGCTTATTTATAGTGGGAGTCAGTGGTTAAGACAACTAGAGTTGAGGATGTGACATGGGATTTCTTCCTATCTGAGTTTCAGGAGAAATATGTGGGTGAGCTTTACATAGATCAGAGGATAACAGAGTTCCCAAGCTTAAGCAAGGTTGGATGACCATTTCTAAGTATGAGCTGGAGTTCCTACGGCTGAGTAGGTATGCTTCTAAGTTGATTACTTCTGAGGCAGATAGGTGTAAGCGGTTTAGGAAGGGATTACCGGATGAGTACAAGATGCACTTAACATCCCAGCCTCACACCACATTATCTTCATTGGTAAAGGCTACTTTAGAGCTTGAGGCGATTCACAATGAGAGGTAGGCTAGAGGTTAGAGGACCTAGCAGGGCAGTCAGTATAAGAGATTTCAGAGTGCTACATCTGGACAGACTTCTAGGGTCCAGTTGAGTAGTAAGAGGTTTAGAGGTTCACCACAGTCTAGTTTCAGGCAGGGTCAGAGATTCGGCCAGAGTACCTATGTTAGACCAGCTCCACAGGCATTGCTAGTGGTGGAGGTGCTGCTTGGATAGATGTACCGATATGTACACAGTGTGGTAGGAGACATTTAGGAATGTGTATGAGATTTACGGGTGGATGTTTCAAATGTGGATCTACTGAGCATATCATCAGGGATTACCCTATGACAGTGACTAATTCAGTTCGCCAGGATGGGAGGCCAGCTCCCTATGTTCAGAGAGGCAAAGGTAGAGGCCGAGGTGATGTACATGGTACTGGGAGTCAGAGGCCAGCTTTTGAGACAGTGGATAGACCGAAGGTTAAAGCACCAGCAAGGGCCTATGCTATTAGGACTAGGGAGGAGCAGGATGCTCCGGACGTCATTGTAGGTACTTTCTCCATCTTTGACACTTTTGTACTTGCTTTGATTGATCTGGACTCCACGCATTCATATATATGCATACATGTGGGTAGATTGGGTAGTATACATGCTGACACATTAGAGCACAGCATTGAGGTCACTAGTCCCCTAGGTCAGAGCGTTGTAATTGACCATGTGTTTAGAGATTGCCCTATAGTCATTCATGGGCATGTATTTCTAGGAGATTTGATAAAATTGCCCTTCCGGGAATACAATGTGATATTGGGCATGGATTGGTTGTCACGGATGGGGTCATTGTTGATTATAGATGTAAGAGGGTTATACTTTAGACTGCATCTGGAGAGGAGATTGTAGTTATGGGGGAGAGGATGGATTTCCTCTCTAATGTTATTTCAGCCAGTACTGCTAGGAGGATGATATAACATGGCTGTGAGACATTTTTAGCCTATGTACTTAAACCTGAGTAGAGATCTCTTAGTGTCCATAAGATTCTGACGGTATGTGACTTCCTAGATGTGTTTCCCAAGGAATTGCCCGGTTTACCTCCTGCGAGAGAGGTTGAGTTTAGTATTGAGGTTATGCCGGGTACTGCATTGATATCCATTGCTCCATATTGGATAGCTCCTACTAAGTTGAGAGAGTTGAAGATTCAAATTTAGGAGTTGCTCAATAAGGGTTTTATTCGACCTAGTGTTTCTCCTTGGGGTGCTCTAGTATTGTTTGTGAAGAAAAAGGATGGCGCTTTGAGGTTGTGCATCGACTATAGGCAGCTTAATAAGGTGACAGTGAAGAATTGTTATTTATTGTCTCGGATAGATGACTTATTTGATCAGTTGAGAGGGGCCACGATGTTCTCAAAGATTGATTTGAAATCAGGGTATCATTAGTTGGGTGTTAGAGAGTCGGATGTGCCTAAGATTGCTTTTAGGACTCGTTATGGCCACTATGAGTTTTTGGCAATGCCATTTGGGTTGACTAATGCTCCAGCAGTGTTTATAGATCTGATGAATTGGATCTTCCATCCTTACTTGGATCAATTCATGGTGGTTTTCATTGATGACATTTTGGTGTACTCTTCAACTAGAGAGGATCATGAACATCACCTACGGACAGTTCTACAGACTTTGAGAGACCGACGATTGTATGCTAAGCTTAGTAAGTGTGAGTTTTGGTTGACTAAAATTGCCTTCTTAGGACACATTGTCTCTGCAGAGGGTTTACGGGTAGATCCAAAGAAAATTGAGGCAGTACTTGATTGGAAGCCACCTAAAATGTCACAGAGGTCCGTAGTTTCTTAGGATTGGCTAGATATTATAGGAGGTTTGTCAAGGAGTTTTCCCTTATTGCAGCCCCTTTGACTAGACTTCTTCATAAGGATGTCCGATTTGAGTGGACTGATAGATGCCAGAGTAGTTTTGAGAGGCTTAAGCCGATGCTTACTGAGGCTCTAATTTTGACACAGCTAGCTCCAGGCAAACCATATGATGTTTATAGTGATGCTTCGCATAATGGTCTGGGTTGTGTACTTATTTAGGAAGGCAAGGTAGTTGCTTATGCTTCCCGATAGCTTAAGCAACATGAGAAGAAGTACCCTACCCATGATTTGGAGTTAGCAGCTATCTTGTTTGCTTTGAAGATTTGGAGGAGTAAATATTGGAAGTGTATCTGTTTTCTTTGTGTGGCAAGTCTATTTTTGGGGAAAAATCTTGCGAAATTTTGGTAGGAATTCCCTTAAATCTTGTTTAAAAAAGAATAATAATAATAAATAACACTTCCCTCCTTATGAAAACTTAGCCACTTCTAATATATGATCTAGAAAATTTATGTAAGATAAGACGGTGCTCTGGCACCAAATGTGGCATTCGTCGTCTGGTCCTCCAGGATTGGGCGGTGGATGTTATAAATTATGTATTATGTTGTGCAAATATTAAGCTGCCACTTGTAAGAATAAATTTTTTCTTTTATTCTCTTTAATTACTTTGGTTAAGTAGTAGTCTAGATGCCCCTTTTGGTCATTTCATATTTTTATTACTTAAACTCATTTGATTTAGAGTTTTATTCCTTTAATTCTTAGATTTTCTTATTAAGATAAATGTATATATACTTTTGTGCATTTATGTTATTATACATCTAACAGTTTTAGGATTTTCTATACTCATCCCTTTAATACCTTGCAAATCTTATTTTTTTATATTTTAGTAATATTTTAAATAGGTCACACATTTTATAAAATACTTCTTTATTATTTATTTGCTTATTTACACAATATTTGTATTAGTTATATGCCCTATAGCCAATTTGACTGATTATATTTTGGATATAATATTTCATGTAATAAATATTTTATTATTAATATAAGACATTTATTTATCTTATATATTCTATTAATTGAATCTTGGTAAAACATAAAGTCCACGAGATAATACTGCTTTGCAAAATAAGTTGTAATGTTGTTATAATTATAAGTTTTATATTTGTATTAAAGCAATGTCTCTAAATATTCTTGATCGATGTTTTCATTATTGGACAATGATTAGAGCTGTTGGGACTGATATATATTATGTTCTTTCTTTAGGGAAGCAGATGTTCTCATAAGTTGAAATATATGTGATATCTAGAACTAATATGTAGGTGCTTGTTATTTAAACAAGTCCACTGAATTGACTTGCATGAAAATTTCATATCGAGAGCTACCTGTGTCTATGTAATACTCAAGTGATGGCTGTGTAAGTGATCCTTTTGACTTGAGATTACTAATGTCACAACCCGAAATCATAGGCTGGACTGGCACTAGGATTTAGGTAAACTTAAGGCTCCAGAGGCCCGTAGTAAGCCTAAATCACAATAACCAAATAATATAACCGTTCACTAATAATAGTGAGCCCCCACAAATTTACATGTACTAATCCAATAGCCACTGATCTCGGCCCAATATTAAATTTCTCAAAAAATATACAATTCAGACTCAATAAAATGTGTTTCAACTACAACACGGCTACTATTCATACATGCATCTAAATAAATAATTTAAAGCAATTCATAATTTCATAAATTAATATACCTAACAATGATACCTAATCAATTACTTAATCCTACAACTTCAGAGTCGAAAACTATTTAGACCAGAGAAACTCTAAAAGTATTAATACATTTTTTTAAATAACTATTCAAAAAATTACTTTCGTAGCACTGCAGAGAAGATTATAGAGCTTTAACCATCCTAAGAATGTCCTACTACTTGAAAGGTTGGGTAAGAAGGGGCTGAGTTTTGCAACTCATTGAATAATAATATATAATATATAACCCAAGCAGTCACACAAAATGACTCTAGACTCCTCTATTTGAGCATTCATCAGTCATGCAATGTCAGTTATAGCACCCACAAGTAATAGCATCCATAATATACATCAAATAGTCATTAGTTAATGAAATCACCTTAATAGGACTATGCTCTCCCCAAGTATGCTTTAATATTCATCATATCATATCATATAATCCTATGGTCCTGAACTTATGCATCCAAGGAGCCCACCCCTGTTTGAGCGACATCATAATCAAATAAAAACATTTTTCATAAAATAATTTTCTTTATAAAAATATTTTTTTCCACGACACATGTCATAATCTAAAGTGCAGAAGGAGGGCCATTGCCACTACCACCGCTTACAGCTCACTGAAGGCATTCTCACCATACCTGTGCTCTCAATCCCAGGTGATTCACGTCGTCGCAACTCCAACATAACAATCACATCATAATAAATATAAGCAACCATTCATGGAGTTTATTAATGCACATCCATACGTATATCAGTATATAGGCATTTAAGTACTTAAAAATAAAGAAATGCAAGATTTAAAATAAATTATGCATTCATGGATTTGGCATGCATTATGTATTATTACTTTGAGTGATGGTAGGATTTTAAGTTCTAATTTGAGTTCTGACTTGTAAAGCAGTAAACGAGCTCGGACAATCTAAGAAATTTAAAAATATAAGAAAAGAATTCATCAGACAATTAACTAAATAAAATAAAAATTAGAAAATCAATCTAACAACTCACACCCTATTCTAACTGTTGTAAATTATATAGACTTTATCTATCTACCTAATCCTTATTAATCACAAAAGTGCATTTCTATAATTGATTATTTAATTCCTTAAGTCTAACAACCTCAAATATAAATATATTTCTACTTGTGAATTAATCTCAACAAACTATAATCCTTTAATAATTTATCTTCTTCTTTTTTATTGTTTAACTCCAATCTTTTAATTCAAACCAGATTACACCAACAATTCCACCATTCAATTCATAACATATATTTAATCAATTCTACTAAAAATCCATTTTATATTTACTTGAGAATAATTATCACTAATTTCCCCAAATAAATTTATTTAACAATCTAGATTGCTTTAATTAATGAGATCCTTTCTACCTAAATCAATATTCACTAACCTATATTCTATTTATTTGAATAATTCTATAATTTGTCTTTATTCTATAAAATCCTTTAATTAAATTCTACTGCAAATTTTCTATTTCTAGCTAAAGTTATTTTGATTCAACCACTTCTACTATAACAACTCATTTTTTATTTTTGTTCAATCCTTAATAATCAATTCAACCCTTAATTAATTGTAATTAACAAAAATAATTTTAATCCCTTTCTCTTCCAAATCAACTTAATAAATTTATTTAGCAAAATCCAACATCCTATACTATTCTGCAAAATATTTATATAAAATATTTTTTCCCAAAAAAATAACTTCATTTCACAAATTACTCATTAATAATAATTCTAATATCTTTAAACCTTAATAGTAAAATCCATTCATCATTTATTCTAATATCTGTAAGCCTTAATAAATAAATTCATTCTCAACTTATTATATTCTTACTAATTAAGTTCCTTAATTTTTGTTATAGAACTTCTGCCATTAATTTATTTTTAATCCATAGTTCAAATCTTCCACCGTTTAATACTTACCAAGATCCACAATTACTCAAAGCCTATGAACAATTTATTTTAATGCTAACCTCAATTAATTCCTAATTAATCAAAATCCTTAACCAGTTAATATTTATCAATTCATAATTAATTAAGAATCCTCGATTAATTGTCGCAACACCCAAATCAACAACCACCAAAAAAAATAAAATCAATAAACAATCAATCAATCTACTAAAAATACTCGAACAAACAAATTAAATTCTAAGAATTAATTTTTAATACCCTTAATCACAAAACATAGCCCCGAAAATTATAGATCGAAGGTGATCGGGCTTGGATCATGACTGAGATGGGTCGAGCAGCAAGGATCGGGACTGAGTTGGTGGCACGAGGAAGGCAAGCGACGATATTTGGCGCGGCTGGGGCTCGCCGGGATCGAGCAGAGAAGAGGAGATGGTGATGGCGGTGAGTCGCTGCTGCTGCAATCGAAAGTTAGAGGAGCCGGAGGTGGTGCTGGACTCATCATATTTGAGCAGATTGTGGTCGATCTGGTGCTTCGACGCCGAGAGGAGACTGAGCTCCACTGTGAACGGCGTGAGAGGCTGCTGGTGGCATTGCTGGCAGCCGACACAAGGCGAGGCAAGATGGAGCTGAAGCGTGGAGGTGGTCGGCGTGGTGCTCCGAGGCTGTGGTGGGCGTGGCAGCGCAATGAGAGGGAGAGTGATGGTGAGATCGTGAGAGGAGTGATTGAGAGAGGGAGAGAAAATGCAATAACGAAAGGCAGAGGAATAATTATTGCGATAGGCTTTCCAGAAGCCACAGGTCATTCCGGTTCGATTTGAACTGATTTGGCCTAACTTAATTTTTCAATTGATTTTTGACAAATCAAATGGGTTTATGGGTCTGATTAAACATCATGTGGCATAATTTTACTAGTTAAAATTTTACAATTAAATTTTAAATTCATAATATTTGAAAATAAAAATTTCAGATGTCTCAACTAAGCTATCTTATATAGAGATGATTATGTTTTGATTATTTGTTCACATTATTCATTACATGAATAATAAGCAATAATTAATTGGACATAATAGAAACTGTATGGAGATACTTATGTAATTAAGAGATGATGCATCACCCTAAGTAAATTAGGAAAAATGTTCTAGTTGTTCTCTATTAGTATTGATTAAGAAATCATTGCGCAAGGTAGAATGAAATTAGCAAATTAGACTTGAAATTTCATTTAATTGATCAATGACTAAGATTAAGAGAACTAATATAATTTAATAAAGCAGACATACTCCATGCCTAATTACTAAATCAAAACATTAATGATGAAGGGATATTAATTACATTGATAAATCATGCATTGAAAGATTAAGTCAAATCATTTTGACTTTCCAAATATTTGGTTTGTCTTTACATGTTACTAGACAATATACTTGACCTTCAAGTATTAATTAATTAATTTAATTTATATTTATTGCCAACATATTTGGAACCTAGAAGGTCACACATATAAGAATGGATATGAAAAAGTGAAAACGAGAAATTGAATCAAGTGTGACTTGATTACAAATAAGTTTTGTGAAGTTAAGGATAAAATTGTAATTTATAGTTGATTACAATTTTACCTAAATTATTAAGTATTAACTTAATTGATTTATGTCTAAAATTTATTAAGATAAATTTTAGATTAAATAAACGAAATACTTTCATTATGATTTATTTATTTAAATAGTTAAATAAATAAATAAAATTAATTAAATTGAAAATTCTATTAATATATTGTCACAACCCAAAATCGTGGGCCGGACCAGCACTAGGACCTAGGTAAGCTTAAGGCACCTGAGGCCCGTAGTAAGCCTAAACTATCACAATCCATCCCAATTATCATTTGACTATCGGAATAGTAATCCCATATTATGACATTTTTCATAAGACAATCAGAGTTAATAATTCTGACCCAGCATTAGTAATACATACTATTCGCAGCTCGGGCCCATATTCATATAATAAAAATATACTCTCATACAAATATTTATTTGTCATAATATGTTCAAACTGTTCTTATCATACAGACTCCAGATAGTCATTAACACTCCATAATTTATTTATAATCACATGATAATTCTATTACAAACCAATATGTATATTTAAGCATCCTAACTGCGGAGTAAAATAAAATATGTGGAGTATTCTAAATATTACTAGAGAGTTTATACTAACATGATCACTTCTCTGCGAAGAAGAAAGCAAAGTCTTATGGACCAACAGTACTTCTATTCCCTAAAAAATATTTATGGAAGGGGGGTGAGTTTCACTAAACTCAGTGAATAATAATAAATAATGCAAACCCACATATTCAAGCAGTATGCTTTCACAATATAATAAATGTCATACTTCACAAGCACGTGACATACAACAGCATCTTCAAACAAGTCACATTCAAATACTCACAACATGTGGAAATTAGTCAGTGATGTCACAAATCCACCTATTGGCCCCA
>CANUEX010134366.1:0-11214 GCA_948099535.1 Jatropha multifida
TGGGTCAGAATTATTAATTCTGATTGTCTTATGAAAAATGTCATAATATGGGCTTACTATTCCGATAGTCAAATGATAATAGGGATGGATTTTGATAGTTTAGGCTTACTACGGGCCTCGGGTGCCTTAAGCTTACCTAAGTCCTAGTGCCGGTCCGGCCCACGATTTTGGGTCGTGACAGGTGCAGACTATGGATTTAAGGGTGAAGGTCACTTGAATGACAAATTTTTAGGTAAGACGGGGGAATGAATCATACCCACACAGTTTAGATCCTGACAGTAGGATAAGTGATGATGAAGAGGATGAAAACGATGGAACCAACTCTTTGAATAGAAGGGAGAGGAGATTGCACTATGACCCCAGCACAACTGTTCAATACTGGGAACTTGGAATGATTTTTGTAAATGTGCAGCAATGTAGAGAGGCACTAAGTAAATATACTATAGTTAGGGGTGTGGATCTTATAATTAGGCCTAATGATCCTACTAGAATTAGGGCCAAGTGTAGAAAATGTTGTCTTTGGCTTCTCTTTGCTTCAAAGGATTCTACTTCTGAGAACTTTACAATTAAGACATGCATCCCAACCCATAGATGCTATAAGTCAAATAGAAATAAACTTTGCAATTCATCTTTCATTGCTAGGCACTTTAGAGATAGGATCTTATCAGAGCCAGGGATAAAAATTAGAAATGCAAGGATCAACTTCAAGTTCATATTAGTAAATCAATTGCAAGAAGGGCTAGGATCAAGGTGCCTAGTGCTGCAATGGATGACTATACTATGGAGTTTGCAAAAACGCATGACTATTATGATGAGATTAGGAGATCCAACCCTGCTTCAACATGCTTTGCTAAATGCAAGAGACTTGAAGATGGTATACAGAGGTTCAAAAGGTTTTACATGTGCATTAAGGCTTTGAAACAGGGATTTCTTATGGGTTGTAGGCCTATCATAGGAATGGATGGGTGTTTTTTAAAGGGACCTTGTGGCGGGCAGCTTCTAGTTACTGTGTCAAAGGATGGAAACAATCAAATGTTTCCAATAACATGGGCAATGGTTGATATTGAGAATACCAAGAACTGGATATGGTTTATATCAATCCTAAAGCAAGACCTTAAAATCACTACTGGATTAGGCTGGACAGTGGTCATAGACATGCAAAAGGTAACATTTCAAATTTTATTTATCAATTTCAAATGTGCTTTATCAATTTTCTTACTTGTTAATGCATATAATTCATATTATACTTGTAATTTTGAATAATTATATGTACTTACTTCTTAATTGGCTTAATTTCAAGGGTTTGGATAAAGCAGTAGGGCAAGAACTACCTGAGGTGGAGCATAGAATGTGTGCTAAACACATTTGGATTAATTGGCAAAAAAAAGTGGAGGGGTGAGGTGTAACAGACTGTTTTTTTTTTCAGTGTCGGTAATAGTGATTTACCAATTTGTGAATAGTACCATCATTCCGGGACTTGGTATTATTTCGGTCCGAAAAAATTACTATGTGTGTGTATTATGTTAATTAATATTTTTGGAGCATGTTTGTATGATTTAGCTGGTTAGAGAATATTTCATGAATATTTTTGGAGAATTGCGGCAACTAATGAATATTATTTTAGGTGTAGTATATTAAGGAATAAATGATGAATTATTTTTGTGGAGTTAATTTAATTAATTTGTGGAGTTAAATAATATTTGGAAGAGAGTTATTTGAGGAATATTTAGAGCCGTTGGATGAGATCTAGGACTTGATCATACCCATTGATTTAGCATAAAATGAGAAGCAAATTTTGACTTTGCTACTTAAGTCACCAACACCTTCTCTCTCCTCTCTTCTTCTTCTTCACGCCATTTCCATTTCTTCTTCCTCCTCCATTTTCTTTCATTTTCTTTCCACAAATTACCACTAAATAACCTAATTAAACAATAGAATTGTGATTAATCCTTAAGAATTAAGTAGTAGAAGCTAAAATTTGGAGTTCCTAAGCTAGAGAATTGAAGTTGCCATTGAAGAGGTAAGTTGTGATTTTTGGGTTTTGTGATTTTCTAAGTAGAATTCTAGGATTAGACATGGAATTAATGCATTAAATCATGCTCTCTCTATCTTGTATGTTGATTTTTGATTTTTATGGGATTTTCTCTTATTTTGAAGAGGTTGGAGAACCATCCTTAAAGGGGAAAGAGAAAGCTAAGGAGTGAAGCTTTTTAAGGCTTGATTGAAAGGTTAGTGCACTACTACTTCATTTCCCCTTTCAATTTCTCAAGTTTTCAATTTTTAGGTTTTTGATGAATTTTTGAGAATGTGTGAATTGTGTGGGGAATGAGACTTTGGTTGTTTTAATGTGATTTTTCTTGATTGGTAAGCATGGTAGAATGGTTAAAAGGGAAGGAAAATACCTCCTTCCCCATTTACTAGGAGTGGCTTAACCACTCATGGTGAAGGGCACTTTGTGTCCTTTGATTTTTGTGCTTAATTTGAACTTGAATGAGTTTTGTGATGTGTTTTCTTATGATTTATGAAGTTAATTTGAAAGGAAACCTTTTCCCCTTCATTTTTCTATGGTTGGCCGAATCCTTGTTTGGTGAAGGGCACCATGCTTTTTGTGTTTTTCAAGCTTGATTTTGATTTAATTGAGTTTATTAATAAGTAATTTGGTGGTGGTTTAAAGTTTCAAATTGAATTTTAATTTTTAAGTATTTTTCATGACTTAAAGAAAATTTGAAATGGTAAATTGGTTTTTATGGTTAAGTGTTTTTAAGTAATGGGTTTAATGAGTTTGAGTAATGTTTTTGTGTTGGTAATTAAGGCTTTTGATGGAGAAAGCTTTTTCTCCTTTGTTTTCATAATGAGGCCGAACCTTCTTTAGTAGGTAAGGCATGATTTTGGTTTTTTTTTATGTTAATCTTTAAGTGTTTTTAAGCAATGATTATTTGTAATTAAGAAAGTGTGGTTTTGGTTTTAAATATAAAGGGTTTTGAAGTGCATTTGTAAGTTGTAAACTAAGTGATTTTGAAATGGTAAGTGTTAATTATAAAATATTTTTGGACAAGGAATGGTGAATGAGAAATAAGACTTACTGAGGGAAAATACATTTATTTTAGGCTCTACTATACATGATTGACATGTGGTATAATGAGATGTATTGCGATATGTGAGCATGCTCGGGTTATTAGCCCATTCTATTTGGTGAAGCTATGATCATATGCTAGGGTTATCAGCTCTTATAAATAGGCGGACGCGCTTATTATTTGTGGTAGTACTTGCACAGGCTACAGTGATGCTTCCATAGGCCATGGTTGTGCGATTGGTGGGTGGTGCTTTCACAGGCCACAGTGGCGCTTCCATAGGCTACGATTGTGTGATTAGTGGGTGGTGCTTTCACAGGCCACGATCGAATCTGCTTACATTCATTCGGTATAGGTGTGAGCCTTAATAAAAAAAAGTGTAATTTTATTTTGTTATAAAGGAGTCAAAATCATATATATGTATTTGTGTTATTTTCTTATTTATTTTGAGATTGGTATAAATTTTTAAGGTGTGAATTTCTTTATTGGTTTTTTTTTTTGGAATATTCGGATTTAACTAGTACATTTTCAATGTTTAATATATATATTTGAAATTGAGAATTTTGAAACATATTTGAAATTTGTTATTTGGCATTTTCTTGGTTATTTTTAATTTATATTTAATTAGCACCACTGAGTCTTCCACTCAGCGCGTTAATTTTTATCACGCGCAGGTTGTGAGCTGTGGGTACTACACGAAGGCCAAAGAGACAACATCAAAGTAGGAGTGTAGCTTTTGATAGGATATGCATTTATTAATATAAATTATGACATGTATAATATTTTTGTGAGAAGTATTGGAGTTGTAAATATTGATAATGTAAATAATGAGATTGATGGTTATGATAGTTTAATTATTTGATTATATGTTGGTGTATGAATGATGAAATATATATTCTTGGAATGAATGATAAGATATTATGTTAGTACTTAATCGAATTAATATAACCTTTAGAAGTGCTGCGTGATCTTTGCAATGATTTGGAGTTGAGGTTTGGAGGTTGATATTGGAAGTGTGTAAATTTTCTTTATGTGGCAAGTTAAATTTTAGGGGAAACTCTTGCGAAATTTTCCTAGGAATTTCCTTAACTTTATTTTTAAATTTTTAATTACTTGCCTCCTTAGGAAAATCTAACCACTTCTAATATATGATTTAGAGTTAGTGAGTGATATAAGACGGTGCTCTGACACCGAATGTGGCATCCGCCGTTTAGTTCTCCGAGATTGTGCAGTTGGTGTTACATGAGGAGAGAAGGATAAAGTTTTGGGAGGTTGTAAGAGCTCCATATGAGGCCTTATTGAAGGAAAAATTTAAACAAATGGCAAAGTTGGGTAAAGGGATAGTTGAGGACCTGTTGTACTATAACACTAACACTTGGTGCAAGGCCTATTTCAGTCCTAATTTCCAATGCGATGTTGTAGAGAACAATATGTCTGAAACTTTCAATAGGAGGATCCTAGGAGCTAGAATGAAGTCAATTATTAGTATGTGTGAGGAAATTAGGACAGATATGATGGAAAGAATTAAAACAATGAGGGAATTTGCAAGTACTTGGATTAGTGACATATCACCTATTGCTATGAATATCTTAGAAAGAAATAAAATTTTTTGCAATGCATTGTACACCAAGATGGAATGGCCAGCATGGATTTGAGATTGTTGAGGGAGAATGGGAACATGTAGTTGACGTTAAAGTAATGACATGCACTTGTAGGTCGTGGGAGTTAAAGGGTATACCATGTGCACATGCCATTTGTGCTATGTTCTATAGAAAGTTGGAACTAGAGAATTATGTAGCTCATTAATATAGGAAAAGTACATATTGAGGGCTTATGAAAATTGCATTCAACCTGTGTTGGGAATCAAGATGTGGCCTGAATCCAATAATCTATTTGTCCATCCTCCAATCATTGAGAGAAAAAAACCAGGGAGAAAGAAGCTTTCAAGGAGGGATAAAGATGAACCTAAAAAAAAAGATCGGGGAAGCAAGTAGAAAGGGTGTTGTTATAACTTGTGGAAAATGTAAACAACAAGAGCATAATGCAAGAGGATGCCCTTTCAAAGGAAAAACACCTCCACAGGTAATAATTCAGTTAAAATATATTTATACCATTATGTAATGTTTATTAAACATGTAGTTGATTACATATTATTTTTTAATGTCAGACTTCCCAGACACAGTACTCTCAAAATTCTGTAGTGGATCCATCACAGCCAACTCCAGAAGCAACTCCTTCAACATCAACTTTCCATTCACATGTATCAACTCCTACAATTTTTGAAGCAGGATGCAGCAATCTAGTTGGTGGTCCATCTACAAATTCAACTCCAACCAATTCATTTCAAAGAGGTATATAATATTATAACATTGTGTAATGGTTATGGAAAAATGATTTGTTACTGGCTGAATGACATGACTGACATACACAGAAGTACGAATTATTGCCACAATTTTGAGTCATATGGGAAGGGGTGCTTCTACTGGTAATGAAAGGGGTGCTAAAAGAGGAAATATGAAAATTACTAATCAAGGTAATAATGACAACTCTGATGGTACGAAAAATAGCAAAGTGTAAGAGGACGTGCCAAAGCAGCTAAGAGAGGAAATGGCAGAGGTAATGGGAGAGAAAATGAAAGGGAGTTTGTACAAGGCAAGGCAGAGGCACAACTGATGAAAATGCCCTTTTTGAAACCAAAAAAAGATTGCAAGAACCAACTGCAAGTTTACAAACAAAGAGGAATTGTATCCCTAAAGGTATTAGTGTATATATTAATGAAACATCAGTCCTCTCAACATACCAGGTATACTATACTTTTGAATGTCAAAAGTAATTCTATATTCTTGGTGTAATGGTTTAAGGTGTTATTGTTAGTCTAATGCTTTAAGGTATTATTGTTGGTGTAATTTGGTTATTGTGTTCTTAAAGATTCTACATTGTTGGTGTAATGATTTAAGTTGTTAATGTAATGCTTTATTATATTTTGCAATCTTCAATCACTGCAGCCTAAAAAATTATTACAGCACCAAAAGGAGTTAGGAGCTTAGCTATTGTGACTGGAGATTTGGGATTGAAACCACCTTCTTTGAAGTGAAAAGGGAAAAATGCAGTTACAGTAAGATAACTCCATCAGCAACGACATAGAGCACATGCACAAAGATCTAGCAGTACACCGTCAACATTTCCAAGCTTCAAGAAAGGTGGAAGTAGTCAAGCTTCACAAGCTACCAACAACCCACCTCTGTTGTTAGCAAGATTAGTTTAGAATTTTGTACAGAAATCCAAAAACTGTAAACTGATTTATTTTTGGTAAAAATTTGGCCTATTTATGCTTCTTGGGTCAGATTAAAACATTCCCACAATATAAGGAATGTTTGAACAATTATTTTGTCACTTAATAATAACTTAATATTTTCTATTAATTTATATCTCATTTCAATTTTATGTTTTAACCATTATTTCTTATTTATGTTTCTTCCAAATTAAATTCAGTTTGTATAACATTTTCATTACTGTGTTTTTTAAAGACAATTGACAGTAACAGTTCATAAGTAATGGGACATTTCATTGCATTTCAATAAGAACACATACATTGTAGTGTAGTGACTTGCAACAAAATCAAATTCCCACAAAAAACAACACAATGGGTACCATTTCAAGTCACACCTCAATTCCACAAAATCAAATCCCTTATTTCTCACCACTATTTTCATCATTATAATGACCATTTTCCTAACACAATAACTGTACTAATATTTTTCTAATCTACCAGGGCAACAAACATGTGATGTCCTGCATAACAAACAGCAATATAATGCCAATAACCTAAAGGATTAATTTCAATAATCTCCTCCTCTGTTTCCTCTTCTCTTCCTCATTCATCTTTATTTTTCTCAATAATGTCAAAATCACGTGTTGAATGTGTCTGGCATTAGCAGATCACGCCATTGAAAGAAATTGCAAGACACAGCTCTCTGTAAGAAAATAGGTAAAAAATACACAAACTTTTACCTCCCAATTATTAAAATGTGATACAATGAAATTAACTCCACTTACCTCATATTATGCACACCCAAAGAATCGACGTCCAGGATTCAATTCTGTGTATGAGATCTTCAATCGAGCAGTTTGCCTACAATTACACTTTGGAGTTGGATAATCAAGGGGTAATCCATCACTAGTGAAAACACTAGATTTTGGATGTGGTGATCAAATTTTTTCTTTTTCCAGCAAGTTTTCTTTAACTCAATTTATCTCCTTGCCGCACTACATTTACTTCTTAAAGGATCGATTTTTTCTGAAACAAAAGAAGAGAGATTATGGTCTCTCTTTCATCATCAACGGATATAAATATTGGGAAAGACTCAAAAATTTTGCCGTTCTTTATTATCCATGTTGAACAACTGAAGTGGCAGATGTGGCTTAGATAACAAGCCTTCACTCTCCAACTTGCGTTTGAGTTTACACTCCATTTTTCCTACGTGGCCAAGATCACTGTTACTGAAAGATTTTGAAGTCTAGAGTAACCCTCGCACAATTCAGGGGCCCTTCGGAGAAACGCTAAAAGTTCAAGGGCAAATTTATACATTAAACCATTTTAAAATCAAAATTACCCCTACTTAATATTATCAAAACAAGCCCCCGAATGGCTCGAGATCATTCATTTTTCTTTTTAAATTTAAGCAAGGGAATTGAATATCGTTTTAAAGTGAGATTTATTTTAAGACCAAGCCTACGCGCATTGGACTAAACAAATTAGCTGACTGCTGACGTGAGCACAGATAAAAAGTTTTATTCGAATAGACATCCAAATTTTTACCAAAATTCAAAAGTTAACGGACCAATAATAGAAATTTGCCCCATTTGCACACGTGCGCGCGCGCACGCACACATATATATACCTTCTTTAATACAATCTGCATGGAAGAAATAAAAATCTTTTGACTTTTGATTTTTACAGTACTTTTTTTCCTTAGAAAAAATTAAATTGAAAATTTCATTAAAAGTAAACTATCTATAGATTTAAAATATAAATCAATATATTTTTATATTTTTATAAAATAAATTTAATAATAAATTTATATCATAAAAAAATAAAAAAAATATAATTTTGATTTGAAGTATTCGATCAAATTGAAAAGGCATAAAACATGTACCATAAGCGATCGCTCGCTTTATTTTGTGGCTATTGATAAGCCACTATTTAACTTCATACTTTTTCTACAAGTCTGATATAATTATCTCTAAGTTTTTTCTTTCTGTAAAAAAGAAAATTTGGATTTCTTTCTACATAATTGTCTAAATAATAAAAATTATAAATAAATCATTATAACAGTGATAATAAAACTCAAAAACTGTCAAATGACTAGATCTAAAGATCAAATCTCAAAATATTGCAAATGATTTCAATATATAGGTAATAAAAACTCAATCTATATTAAAATACAAAAATCTAAGGATTATTCAAGAAAAGAAAAACAAAGAAAGACAAAAAGTGACTACCAGTAATTTTTTTTCCATACCTTCATTATTAAATATATATAAGTAAATTAATCAAACTTTATAAAGTTGAAATTAATTTGCCTCCGTCTCCACTGTTTGGCAAAAAAAAAATTGTTTTATGAAATTTTTGGTTAAGAAAATGGACAAAAAGAGGAACGCAAATTTGTATTTTAAAATGAACATAACCAGACCCGTCCGTATGCCTGTTATCGGGGTGCCCGACCCTGAATGCTTGGTTTTTTTTTTTATCTTGACCCATTTTGGGCCTGCGTGGGCCAAGCTGTCCATTTTGACAATGAAAGTTGTACTTTGCCTCTATCAATCCAATATATTTTTCCAAATGGTACCTGCTAACTTTTTTTAATTGAATTAGAGACATTTAATTTAGAGAAGGCTAATTGCATAGCTCAGTTTGATTTTAATTATCAATTTTTTTTAAATTCATTACATTAGATATATAAACCTATCTATATGTAAATCAGTCTATAAAAACTTTTAGTCAGTGACAAATTAGCTATGAGTGACTTTCTAACTATATGACCTCTAATTTAAAGTCACATAAATCTGTCTTTAATTTCATATTCAAAGATTGAAAATTTAACTTTGTTTCTTAAATATGTTACTATATTTACACTTTTTTAACAGTAAATCAATATTTTTATTAATATTAAATTTCAAGTGAAACCGACAGTGTTCTTAATATCAAAAAGTTATGGATTTAAGTTAATCTTTAGTGGCTTTTAAAGTGAGGTATGCAAATAGATAATGTTTATTGTTTATAGCTTTCGCGATTATGCTGCTACAATTTATTTTAAGGCAAAGAGTGATCAGTCTGAATTTTAGTAGACAAATTCAACTAAATAGTATAACATAATTTGCTTATCCTGAGGTTAACACAGAGTTTTCAGTTGAAACCTTCTACGTCGTACTCAAATTAACCATGTCATCTGTAGAAATTCAGCAAGGAAAGCCTTCAGTAGAGCAAGTGATATTGAGATTAAAAAGAATGTCTCTATCAAAATGAAACTAAATTTTTATTGTATTTTCTAACGAACTATTTCCACAACAAAGTGAAACAGAAACAGTATTATTACTACCAATCAAGCAAAAATAATAGCAACATGATATATGTATATATAAAAATAAATTTCTAACATACCAATTGTAGCTCAGTTGGCAACATAGGCTGAACATATGGGAAGAGCTCTCGAATCCAATAAACACCTCCTACAAAGAGAGACGAAAAGCTTTAACTGTAACTAACTCCCGAATGAGATTAAACGGTCTTTGATAATAGAATCCAGACACCGATAGTTTAAAATTTTTGAACATAAAATATCTCACTTTTCCATGCTTTTCTCCATCTAACGTTTAGCTTATAGAGATATTTTGCGATCCTTAAAATTCTGTAACACCTCCACTTGCTTTTCTCTGGACAAGCGATATTCTTTCTTAACATTTTTTCGAGCTTCTATCCCCTTTTTTGTCTTGTTCTTGCCGTTAAATCAAAAGAAATATCCCAAAACATCTTAATCCTAAGACTAACTACACATTAAACTTAAATCAATAGCAAAAGAAATGAACAAACGAAAAATTTCAAACGAGAACAATGAGGAATCAAAACCCTAAAACCTGACATGAAAATCCAGCAAAAGAAAAAGTGTGTAGTCGTTTCGATCCGCTTTTGTTGTTGCTATCTACTTCCCATTCTCAACTTCAATCCCGTAACATACGTAAATAAAAAAATAGATAATTGATTTAATATGTGTAGCCGTTAATTCTTACTCGTTTGCTAATCCAATGATTGCTAATGGTAGAAAACTGTTTTTTCGAAAACAAAATTAAATTAACACAATGTGCAATCAATTTATAAATAAATTTTTTATATTTTAGTATATTATAAAATAAAACGGCGGATTCAATTAAATACACACAATTACATTTGAAATAAATTTTTATTGAAAATTAATCTATTTTTATTTTCTAAAATACTTTTAATATAATAATTTAATAAAAAACATTTTATTTTATCATATATAATATAATAACCTTGTTGTTTCTTTATTTAAACATCCTCAATAACGTATATAAATAAATAAAATCCCATTTTAGTCCTAATTAATTAATTAATTATATACAATTAAATAAAATTATACAATGGAATGAAATTGTGTTGCTAATAGTCTAAGAGATGAAGCACTACGTTTTCAGCTCTTGAATTTAATAGATCAAAATAATAAATAATTACTATAAAATAAAATAAAATAAAGTCATAAGATAAAGCTAAAAAAAAAGCGTTGCAAGAACAGATACAGATAATTGGATTCCGTCATACGACCAAAAGGTAATTTTGTGAAGCTATAATTTTATAAAATTCATTTGAAAAAATATTAATTATAATACCCTGAAATTTTTATTTCGAAACATTTCCATTTAAATTTAAATTGTAAATTATTAGCCAGTAATATTACGCCATGTAATATTATGGGGATCGAAAATCATTTTGGTTCGCCCGAAAATTTATTGAATAACCATTAATCGATTAAAATCGGACCAATATTTCTTTAATTGGACCGAATTAATTTAAATTAGACCCGAATCGAATATTTTTGAAAAACACTGTGCGTCACTATTTTTTTCT
>CANUEX010134447.1:0-11307 GCA_948099535.1 Jatropha multifida
AATAGTGACGCACAGTGTTTTTCAAAAATATCCGATTCGGGTCTAATTTAAATTAATTCGGTCCAATTAAAGAAATATTGGTCCGATTTTAATCGATTAATAGTTATTCAATAAATTTTCGGGCGAACCAAAATGATTTTCGATTCCCATAATATTACGTGGCGTAATATTATTGGCTAATAATTTACAATTTAAATTTAAATGGGAATGTTTTGAAATAAAAATTTCAGGGTATTATATATAATTTTTCTCGATTTGATTGAATATATTGTATTAAAAATTACATTTTTAAATAAATATATATAGATAATTATCCTTTTCAAAATTTTAAAGTTTTAATTTTTTAAATATTAAAATTTATTATTTGATTATTATTTAAAAATATTTTATTTTAGAAGAAGGATAAAGAAAAGAAATTATTTATTTTAAAATATTCTTTTTTTATATTTACATAATTTTATTGGATATAATTTATGAAAGTAAAATATCAAATATATGTATAATATTAAGCTTTTAAAAAATTTTAATTTTTACTTTATTTATTTATTTTTTAAATAAAAGAAAAAAATTATAATCTATAACACGTATAAGTGTGGGAATTGAGGACTGAGATAGTTTTATATAATAATTTTAACTTTAATTCAAAATTAATGAAATATTTTTTATTCTATTTTAATTGAAAATTAAATAATTATTTATAAATAATATTAAAAAACTTTTTCTCTATACGAACCAGGTTAATTTATCAAAAAAACATTAGTAATATATTTAAGAATAAATATATTAAACACATATTAATGATCACAATAGTGTTTGACCACATATTATATTTAAAAAGATAATCTATAAAAAAATATTAATAATTAGAATACCGTCGAATCGTCTTCCATTAATAGCAAAGAGAAAAGATATCTATTTAAACAACGAATTATATTACAACTTTTATGAAAAAAATAATTTTCCATGGCAAAGATATATATTTTTAATTTCCTTAAAAAAATAATTTTTAAGAAAAAAAATATACAAAGATAAAATAGAAAATAAAAAGATATACATTAAATTATTTATATAAATCAAACTGTATAAGAAAAAAATGCATATATTATATTTTAATAAGTATTTAAATTTATTACCAAGACCATTTTAAATAAATTTTATATAATTAAGAAATAATACAATTGAACAATTAAATATAATGTTATGTATTATAAGGTACTATTACGTTAAAATTATAAATTTATATAGAATAAAATTAACTTAATTCAAAATTCTTGACCACCATTAAGTTAATTCTTATAGATATCATTATATTAATAATTAGTAGAATAATATCCAGAGATTATATGAAATTAGCTATTCACTAATTAGTCTTTATAGATTATTACATTATAAATTAATTAATAGTATTATTTAATAAATAAGCGGTAACACCCTGATTTTTTTATGTCATGAACAATGATTTATTGGACCGCGAATATTATTATCCAATCAGGAATCAATATTTTTTCGCCCCGAAAATGTTATTATTCATAATTAATATTTTTGTTAATTATTTTGGTCTATACATGCATTATTTTGATGGGCGTGAGATACCGACTCAAGTGCCGAAGTCAAATATGCTAAAAATGGTATCGAAACATTCATTTAGGTAAGACTCATGAAAGAGTTTTGCAGCGTTTAAATTTAAAAAAAACATGATTGCCTCCAATTTAGAAAAGGTTCAATAATAAATGAAACTA
Organism: Jatropha multifida; assembly: GCA_948099535.1. Taxonomy (NCBI): domain Eukaryota; kingdom Viridiplantae; phylum Streptophyta; class Magnoliopsida; order Malpighiales; family Euphorbiaceae; genus Jatropha; species Jatropha multifida. The sequence goes on from CANUEX010134447.1 coordinate 1,740, forward strand.
ATGAGGATTCTGAGATTAGATTTTCAGTTTAAATGTCCAATTAATTAACCAAAGTTTAATATTCAATCAAGAATGAAAAGGATTTAAGTTGAGAAGAATGACATTTGTATAAAAGAAATAAAGCAAATCAAATAAAGTATAAAATAATGCAATAAGATAAATAAAGCAACAAGATAAAGCAAAAAGACTAGAAGTGTGACATTCCGATCCGGCAAAACGATCGTAAGAGGGCGAGTAGAGAGGGTTCTTGGCGAGCTTATAGGATGGCAGGCTAGTTAGGGTAGTAGAATGCAGGATACAGAAATGAATTGACTCATATATCAAAAAAGGAGTAACTAATCATTAGAGACACTTTTTGGTGGAATGACTGGAGAGTTGAAAGAACTCCAGGGTTAAGCGTGCTCGCTTGATAAAAATCTTAAGATGGGTGACCTCTTGAGAAGTTTCCATTTTACCTGTAGGACAAAACCGTTCGTCTGGTGGTTGGAGTTTGTGGACGAACCACACGGAAGCTGGTGGGCCTATGACATCCCAACCCGGCAAAGCAATCCTGAGAGGGCAGGTAGAGAGAGTTTCTGGCGAACTTCTAGGATGGTAGACTAGCTAAGGTAGTGGAATGCGGGACATATAAATGAATCGGATCATATATACTAATCATCAGGGGTGCCTTTTTGGTGGAATGGTTGGAGAGTTGCAAAAACTCCAGGGTTAAGCGTGCTCGCTTGATAGAAATCTTAAGATGGGTGACCTCCTGGGAAGTTCCCATTTTACCTGTAGGACAAAACCGTGCGGTCTTGCAGATCTAGTATGGGATGGAATCGACTTGATCTAAAATGGACAATTCCTCTGGTGGTTGGAGTTCATGGACGAACCACACGGAAGCTGGTGGGCCTATGACATCCCAACCCGGCAAAGCAATCCTGAGAGGGCAGGTAGAGAGGGTTTCTGGCGAAATTCTAGGATGGTAGACTAGCTAAGGCAGTGGAATGCAGGACATATAAATGAATTAGATCATATATACTAATCATTAGGGGTGCCTTTTTGGTGGAATGGTTGGAGAGTTGTAAAAACTCCAGGGTTAAGCGTGCTCGCTTGATAGAAATCCTAGGATGGGTAAAACCGTGCGGGTCTTGTCGATCTAGTATGGAATGGAATCGGCTTGATCCAAAGTGGACAATTTCTCTGCTGGTTAGAGTCAAGGTGTTATAAAAAGTGAATTGCAAAATTATGGAGTATTGCCTCTAGCTCCTTAATGGAGATTCTAGAACAATCAGATGTCTTCCAATAAAACCAAATTAAAGAAAAGAAGAAAGAAGGCAAAATAGATGTTTACTGGATTTGGTCTACAACTAGGTTTAAAGACTTGAGCCTACCTGCTTATCCCTTGGAATGAGAATTAAGACCAAATAGTTCTATCTAGTTGTTAAATAGGGGTTGGTTTTTAAATTGGAAAATGTTCATTCAAGACATTAATTAATCATGTTTCTTTAGGGGATGAATTGCCATTTTATAGAAAACATCTTGGCATTGGATTGTTAGATTAAAAATGTACTTTCTTGGATTTTGGTGGCTAGATTAAAAATGTATTTTCTTGACTTTAGATTGTTGAAATAAAATTATATTTTTTGTCTTTAGATCACCAAATTTTAGAAAAGAAAGGCTTTTCATGGCCATTTAGATGAAGAGAGTAATATTAAAAAGCTTAGAGCCACAAAGGACTTATCTGAGCCTTTAGAGATATCGATAGGTTCAACCAAAGGGTGAGCTAGAAGGCTGACTGGATGATTAACTAGAGGGTATTGACCCCAATTTTAGCATCAAGATTTAGAAATTCTGTCATGGTTCCAACAGCTTGAGAATCTGCTGGACATCGTTTGCACTTGAACTGGCCTTTAAAAGCCAAACAACACAAAAATCAAGCAAAAGGGCAAGATGGTCCTTTTTTCCCTAGGTACCGACTGACCTAGTGTCAGTATTGATCAGGTGGCTCAGGACACACCAATTGGTACGGACTGAAGGCCCATTAGTACCAACCTAGACCTGGACGCCCTATAAAAGGCATACTCTCCCCTCATTTTTCATACTTCTTATTGCCTGATCGAGCATTTCTTAAGCATCAATGACTCTCATTCTCCATTGTGCGAATCATTCTAAGGCCTTAAATTTTGATTTTTGCTCTTTTTTCTTAATCGAGCCAAAAAGTCCAACTTGGTACTCAAAAATCAGTCCTTTCAACTTTTCATCATACTTTAGTCCTCCTTAATTCAAAGTTATAATTTACTAATTAATTAATTAATATAAAGACTTAATCGGGTCGTCGTGCCCAAGACTTTGTGTTTGAAGATTTGAAGCCCTTAATTTTGTCAAAGTCTGCACATCTTTCGCTACTCTCTCTAACCTAGATTTGAGATTATCAATAAAGAATAACCTTAGTGTTTCAATAAGAAGAACCAAGACTTAAAACTAGAAGAAGGGTATTTTGTACTCAAGGAAATCAGAGTTCTTGTACATGATCCTTGGAGCAAAATCAGGCCAAACTAAGCAGCTCTTTTATATCCTAAAGAAGATTCTCTTTGGAGGCAGTGTCATCTTATCAGCTATTGATTGTAATGAATTCACAAACCCTTGCAATTTGGATACACCAAAAAGGTACTTTGCATGAATGCATTTAGGGATTAGTACCAGAGATTTTAACCCTTGTATCACTGTTAAAGCCAAACTACGGTGATCTGACTCTAAAAAATATATGCTAAAGTATGAGATTTGTAGTGGCCTAGCCTGTAATAATAAAATATATTTTCTCTCACTCGTGAAAATTCCAGTTTTTCATTGTGTCAAATAAAAAAAAAGATAAGAAAAAAAAAAAAAATCAAAATTAAGCTGAATTGAAAATCGACAAATGGTGCTTCGGGCAAAATCGAAAATAGCTAAGCTGAAAACTTGCAAGGGCAAGTGGCTTAGGTAAAATTAAAAAAGCCCGCTAAGTCAAAAACCCAAAAGGGCGACTCAAGCAAAGAGTTAAGGCAGCTTGGTAAATCAAAAATCCGTAAAGGCGGTTTAGGCAAAAATTAAGGCATAACGCATAAATTATATTAAGGTTAAACTGAGTGTCCTTTTCATAATACATGTCAAAATGATTTCTCTTTTACACATCTCTAAATTCGTATAAGGCATGTAAAGCAAAAACATGAAAGCCCTTCAAGATTAGGCATCCGTCAATTAGCCAGTGTCAAGTGTCCATCCTGATATAGTATAGGTCAAAATATATTTGAAGCCATGTAAAATATGGGTTGAGCCATCTACCTCTAATCGAGACCCAAAAATAAAAAATGGGTCAAAAGTTAAAATCTAACTTGATTTTTTTGAGTCCTCAAACGTAATAGGGTTGGGAACTAGCTCTAATGTCACCTTACATCTACCCTCAATTTCTAAGTTAATGCAACTCGGCCTGTCTCTCATGGTTGCCATGCTCTAGTACCCAGTAGACCTCATAAAAAATCTCTGAACTTCGTACCAATCACATCTCTAAGTGATTTGGTTGGATCTCAACTGCAAAAGCCAAAGCAGCAACTCATTAGTAGTCTCGAGATATGAATCCATAATCCTCAAATGATCTCCCCAATCTTTACTAAAAAGCATGCAAAACTAGATATTGCACCAAAACCCAATTATTGGGTATTCACATGCAAAACCATACTAAGATCAGATAGACTCAATTGTGCACACCTTCAAATACCCAGCATTTCCTAAAATCATTCCAACCAAATCAAAAACCTAAACCAATTCAGAATTGGTTACATAAATCAAAACCAAACCTTGCACCGAAAATTCAGAAAACAACCATTCATATGCAAACCATCCTAAAATTGGGCAGACTCAACTATCCATCGCAAGTTCAGACAGAACCATCTATACCAATCGGACAAACCTAGGTGTAACCATCCTAAGGCTCATCCTTTAGCATTATCCTAAGCCTCATCCTTGAGTACCATCACTAGCCTTATCACTGAAAACCCTTTCCTAAAAACATCAAAAGCCTCAAATATTAACATGATCATTTATCATATCCATCCTGCTAAAGCAAAACCAGACCTTGCACCCAAAATCCAGAAAACAGGCATTCATATGCAAACCATCCTAAAATCAGATAGACCCAACTATCTAACCCAAGTTTAGATAGAACCATCTGTACCAATCAAATAGACCCAAGTGTAACCATCCTAAGGCTCATTCCTAAGCATTATCCTAAGCCTCATCCTTGAGAACCCTTTCCCAAAAACACTAAAAGCCTCAGTTATTAACATGGGCATTTATCATTTCTGTTCTAGCCTAAAGAGAAACTAGACCTTACACCAGAACCCAAAAAATAAGCATTCACATGCAAACCATTCCAAAATCAGCTAGATTCAGTTGTACTCATCTTAAAGCTAAATGATTCAGAATTGGTTACTTAAAGTGAAACCAGACCTTGCATCTGAAATCTAGAGACTAGGCATTCACATGCAAACCATTCTAAAAATCAGATTGACTTAGATGTACACCTTATTTACACACCTAGTCAGCAAGCAAACTAAATTAGATAGATCCAACTGTACCCATCTTAAACTCCTAGCCTTTTCTTAGAAAGCTTCTAAATCGAGTTAGAAACCTAAACCAATTGAGAAATGGTTACTGTATTTATGATTGCACGATATAAATAATGCATACAAATATTTTCACTAACCATGGCTTTAGGTCAACAAAGATAAGAAAATAGGCAATTAGTGTAAGACTTATAAAGCATGCAACTGGTATAAGCAATTCGAATAATCAACCAGTGAAGACTTAAAACACGCAATTAGTGTAACACTCTAAAAATAGGCAACTAGTGCAAGCAATCCGAATAGGCAACTAGTGCAAGACTCAAAATAGGTAATGAATGTAAGATTCAATAAACAGGAAATCAGTACAACTAGTTTGAACATGTAACCAATGTAAGACTAAAAAGAATAAATAGGTAACTAGTGCAAGCAATCCGAACAAGCAATCAATACAAGATACCAAATAGGCAATCAATACAACCAATCAAAAAAGGCAATTAGTGTAACCATTTTGAATAGGCAACTAGTGCTCAAAATAGGTAGCCAATGCAACCATTTAGAACATGCAACTAGTGCAAGACTAAAAAAAAAGGCAACTAGTGCAAGCAATCTATACAGGAAATCAGTGGAAGCTTCAATTAAATAATCAGTGTAAGGTTTAGAATAAAATAGAAGATCAGAAATGCAAAAGAGTCATATGCTAAAGGTATCACCTTAAGCCTCATATGCTAATTTGAGCACTATCATCAGCTTCATTCCTAGGCACCTTTTTCCTAAAGGTATCAAAAAGCTCAAATATCAACTTGAGCATTCATTATATCCAGCCGTACTTACAAATTAGACATTGCACCAATACCATAAACTGGACAATAAAATGGCATTCTTTTGTAAACATCCAAAATCCAAAAATGAAACAAATTCAATTGTCCCTAAATTAAAGGCCAAGCCTGCGAGCCTTTTCTCTAAAAGCATGCCAAATGGATTGTAAGGCCTATGTAAGCAACTATGAAAGCCCAACCTACTAGCGCACCTCTTAAAGTTGCCAACATAGGATACTCAGACCAAAACCAAGGTTCTCAGACCAATAACAGGGGTTTCAGTCTAAAATAGGGTGTTCAACCATCAATAGAGTTCTCAAACCAAACAATAGGGTCCTTAGATCAAAACTGGGTTCTCAGACCAAACAATAGGGTCATTAGACTAAGAACAAGTTTATTAAACTAAAAACAAAGGTTCTTAGACCAATAATAGGGCTTTTAGACCAAAACAGGGTGTTTAGACTGTAAACAAAGTGTTTAGACCATCAACAAGTTCCTCAGACTAGAATAGGGTTTTCAAGCCAAACAACGGGGTCCTTAAGCTACAACAGGGTTCTCAAACCAAACAATAGGGTCCTTAGACCAAGAATAGGGTTCTTGAACCAATAGCTGGGGTACTTAGACTAAAAATAAAGTCCTTTGGCCAACAAATGGGGTACTTAGACCAAGAACCAAGGTTTTTAGGCAAACAACCAAGATTCTCAGACCACAACTAGTGTTCGGACCAACCCACCCAATATTTAGACTAACGATAGGGTCTCTAGACCAATAAAAGGGCTTTCAGACCAGCAACACGATCTTCAGACTAATCATGACTTTTAGATTTAGATAGTAGCGGGCAAGCGAGAAACACATGATTGACGCAAAATAGGTGTGCACATAGCATAAGCACACAGTATGAATTTTTAAATTTATACAAATGCATTCTATTGCTATTTTCAAATTTATGTTGTGAATTTTCGGGCATTTCGATGTAGAAAAATAATAAATGCAGGAAGAAACTGACTAACCTTATAGGAAATAGAACGATCATACTCTTATAGAACTACCTATAGGGCTTAAGGATGTTACCACTAAATAATCAGATTCCTATTAGGATTTTCCATAGGGTCAAGGGAGGACACACCAACAATCATACTCCTATCAAGACGACCTGTAGGATTTGAGAAGATCATGTGGACTATTCAAAATCAGGTGAATTAGAATGGTCGACAGTCAACCATCTTGGATCTAGCCGAAATTTCAATAGGATGTTCCAGATATCACATGCCATAGGCTTGCATACCTTTGCATAGAGAAATTGACATTTGAGGCTCATATATACGTTGAATTTAGCAACATCTGAACCTAGTCGACCTCAACAGTGTAACACCCATCACCCGATCCTGGAGGACCAAATGACGAATGCCACATTAGGTGCCGAAGCATCGTCTTATCTTACTTAATAATCTAAATCATATATTAAAAGTGGCTAAGCTTTCATAAGGAGGCAAACAATACTTTTATTTTTAAAACAAGATTTAAGGAAATTCCTATGGAAAATTCACAAGAGTTTCCCTTACAAATTGACTTGCCACACAAAGAAAATAGATACACTTTCAATATTTATATATACCTCCAAATCCCCAATGCTCGAATTCAAAACAACAAATCACAAACACTTCTAAATACTCATCAATTCACTTAAACAACAAATCACAAACACTTCTAAATACTCATCAATTCACTTAAGTCCTATCATATTATTTTACCATTCATTTCAAGAATTAATTATAAATAATTGTACACCATAACCATAAATATAATAAGATGTTATTACTTAACTAATCACAATTCTTATTAATTTACAAATTCAATAGTTACAACCTTAATACTTTTACAATATTCCTATACATGCCAAAATTACATCTCAAAACTTATCCTACCCTAAATCATAGTTTCTTCTTTGATGCTATGCCTCCAGTCTTCAGGTAGTATCCACCGCTCATAACTTGCGTGTGATGAAAATCAACGCGCTGAGTGAAAGACTCAGTGGTGCTAAATAATTATCGATAAAATAGTAAAGAATTACCAAAGCAACAAATCTCGAATATGATTTAAAATACTCAAATCAAATACACAATAAGTACCAAAAGGCGTACTAATTAAATTAAAATATTTCGAAAATCATTTAGAAGTTCATTCTTAAAAATTAGTTTATAATCTGACAAAAGTAAGAAAAATTTCATAAATACAAATATATCTCCAATTTTTTTATAATAGAATAAAATTTCATTCTTAGTTAAGGGCTCATACATATGCAGATTAGTTATGGGCTCATACATATGCAGAAAGAAATATAAATAGATTTGATTTCAGAATCACAGAATAATTGAATCACATAATTGTGGCCTGTGAAAGCGCCACCACACATCTGAATTGTGGCCTGTGAAAGTGCCACCACACAGAATAATAAGCACGTCCGCTTATTCAGAAGGCTTGATAAGCCTAGCATATGGTCATAGCTTTCACATAACAGAATGGCCTGATAAGCCGAGCATGCTCACATATCGAAATAAATTTCATCTTACTACATTTCAATCGTGCATAGTAGAGCCCAAATCAAAACCATTCTTTTACAAATAACCTTATTACTTATATATAAGTCCTTCGCAAAACATTTTATAACTTAGTACTTATTATTTCAAAATTACTTAACCTACAACTTGTAAATACTCATCAAATCTTTCTTATGTTCCAAATCAAAATCACATCACATCTCTTAATACACATACATACATAACTTCAAATACTTAAAAATCAATGTTTAAAAAGACAAAAACATGCCTTACCACCTTAGGGTGGTTCGACCTCCTTAGGTCATCAAAAGGGGAAAGAATTCCTTTCCATAAAACACCATAATTCAAGCTAAAAGTACTTAAAGAAAACATTAAAACCATAACTTAAAAGCATTTAGTCTTAAAACTCATCTTTTCACTTTCAAACCTTCTTTAAGTTTTGGCAAAACTCTTAAACATTGAAATACAAGAAAGAGGTTTTAACCATCATTAATTTACTTATTAACAAACTCATTTAAGTGGAAATCAAACTTAGAAATCAAATGAAGCATAGTGTCCTTCACCTACCCAAGGTTTAGCCACTCTTCCAAATCAAATGGGAAAATGTTTCTTTTCAAAATAACCACATTAATCTTAAGAAAAACCATTCAAGAACACATTAAAAAACAAAAGAACACAAAAGCATGAAATAAAACCAAGGCTCTTCCTCTTAAGGAGGTTCAACCACTCTTGGTTAAAGGAGAGAGAGATGTTTCTCTTCCTATTCAAACATTCTTTCATGCTTAGAAATCATAGAAAATCATATAAAAATAATCAAATAATCAATTCCCCAACACAATTCACAAAATCTTAAAAAATCATTCAAAACCTAAAAATTGAAAACTTGAAGAAAATGAAAGGGGAATGAAAGTATTAGTGCACTAACCTTAAAGGCAAGCTTAAAGAAGCTTGGAAATCCTTAATCCTTGGCTTTCTCCTTCCCTTTGGTAGAGGGTTCTCCAACCTCTTCAAAGTAAGAGAAATTTACATTAAAATCAAAAATTGACACAAGAAATAGATGGAGCATGATTTAATGCATCAATTACAACTCTAAACCTTGAATTCTACTTATTAATTAACAAAACTCAAAAATCACAACTTACTTAGTTTGATGGAAAGTCCAAATTCCTTAGCTTTTAGTCACCAATTTCTACTTCTTCTACTTAATTCTTAAGGTTTAATCACTAGACTTTGGTTTAATTCATGAAATTCAAGGTAGTTTAGAGGTAAAGAAATGAGAGAAAATGGAGGGAGAAAGTGGTGTGGAGAAGAGAGGAAGAAGATGATGGAATAGTGTTGCTTTTAAGTAGAAAAGTCAAACTTGGCTTTTTAAGTTTATGTCAAATGGATGGCTATGATCAAGTCAAGGTATTCTCATCCAATTGCTTTAAATATTCATCAAATAATTCTCCTCTAATTATTATTTAACTCCACCAATTAATTAAATTAATTCCACAAAAATAATTCCTCAATTATTCCTTAACATACTACACTAGAAAATACTATTCATTAAATGCCTTAATTCTCCAAAAATATTCATGAAATATTTTCTACCCACCTAAATCATGTAAAC
>CANUEX010134733.1:0-78015 GCA_948099535.1 Jatropha multifida
AAAATATAATGGGCCAACTTGTAGAATATTTTCATGTAGTTATGGTGTTGAAATCAGAGATTAGGCTTACTACGGGCCTCGGGGGCCTTAAGCTTACCCAGGTCCTAGTGCCGGTCCGGCCCACGGAAACGGGTCGTGACAATTACGTGGCCTAATATTATTGGCTCATCATTCAACGATTAAATTTAAATGGGAATTATTTTGAAATAAAAATTTCGGGGTATTACACATATCATATTTACTATTGTTATTATCATCGTCGCCGGCATAAATTGTATAAGAATTGCTCTTTTAGATATCGTGTTTTTTTGTGTTTTCTTTTCTTTTTGTTTTTAGGATTTTCCTTTTTTTCTATGTATTTTGTATTTCAGCCTTTCCTTTTTTTTAGCATTTTCTTTTTTCTCCCATTTTATAGTGTTCTCTTTTTTTATAGGATGACTCACGCCGTTTATTTTAACAATTCAGTGTGATGTTGTTTAATGTTACTTTGAGATTATTTTTTCTTTGACCAAATGTGTTAGTTTCTCAATTTTTATTAGTTTATAACATTTATTAAAAATTAAAACTTTAAATATGATATTTAGAGCCCCATAATTAAATTCTTTCTACTTTACAAGCAATTAAAGTTCTTTTACAATTTATCAATTTAAAAATCAAATTATGTATTTAATGTATTGTACACTTGGCACGTTCACAAATTCCAATTTAATTTATCAATCATCACTTAAATTCACTTGTTTTGCACGAGTGCTAACAAAAGCCAACACTTTCTTAAAAGATATCGGGTTCAAATCATTTTTACCAAGTTGATAAACTGACAAAATGAGCATATATTATATAGTCGGCAAATTTTATTTCAATCAAGTGATTCTCTCAATAAGAAAAAAGAAAAAAAAGACATCTGTAATACGCTCAACTTAACTTATAGACTTATAGTAATTATATGCTAAATTAACATTTTTAACATATATATCCCAATTTTAAAAATTTATTTTAGTTGTTTCTCAAAATAGATTTACACACAAACAAGAACATTATCCCAATGATGAAGGCAAGAGAAAGAACATGAAGCTCTAGCAAGGCTATGAGCTACAACATTAGCTTGCCGACTAATCCAAGATAGAGAACTATCTACTAACTGAAGCATAAGAAGCTTATAGTCGGATATGGGTAGACTAAACTCAAAACTAGATTGGTGTTGCATAGCCAGGCAAAGCTAGAGGGAATCTGACTTGATAATTATTGGAGTAAGAGCCATGAAAAGACCTCCCTCGAGCTAATTGCTTCTGCTATAGAAGGGGCATAAACAACATTAAAAAAGACTGATAAGCCTACAACAAAAGCTCCCTCATGATCACAAATGATTGCACCAAAAGCCCAACATTCCTTGCTGTATAAACACAACAGCGTCGACATTGCACGTGAGGACACTCGGAGGAGGCTTTAACCAATGTGGCAGAACCAGACTAGAGCCACCTGGGTTTATATTTGCACCCTTGTTAAGAGCTTGGACATTCTGCCAATTACGTAGAATCTGCTTGACATAAAAGGTGGTATGATATGAAAAACTTGAACTTCCCCTCCAAATTGCATCATTCCGCTTGCACCAAATGTACTATGCAAGAGTGGTAAAATCTAAGCATGGGCTTACCAAGGACAATCATAGAATACTTAAACTAGTCGCAAAACGAGTAAGTATCGACTCTAGAAAGGAGAAAACCTGACTGAACCCAACATAAAGCAGCATAGTCACAAAGAAATAAAGCATGAAGGAACCACTTCACTAGGATATTTTTATAGTTTAGACTAATTCATAATTATATAAAGTTTTTTAAATTGCGCTTCTGGGATTAATAGCCAAGCAAAGTGTGTTTTTTTGGATAAAAACTTTTTCATCAATACGGAATTCAGGTCACTTATTATTCAAATCAAACGTCGTTGATTATTATTTAATAATATAATTTAATATTATTATTTAATTTTACACTAAAAAATTATTTTAAATACCAAAGGTGGCATTTATTTTTTTTTTCATTATATCCCTTCTAAGTTTTCGACTTTTTTTTTACCATTTTTTTTATTTGAATATTCGATGAGAATAATGCTTAGCACGTAATACCTAATTTTAAATTTCAATTTAGAATTGAAGCCCTCGTGCTCCTTCCCTGACCTCGTTACAGGCCGTATAGTTGCAGGAAAACGCGAGAACATAACAGCAAATCTCACTTCTAGTATACTACGCCATTTACTTGGTTTAGAACAGCTTCATCAACTAGTTAAACGACAAGAGAGACTCAGAGATGCTACACAGTAAGACCTTCAATAAGAAGACTAGGGGAGGCAAAGTTCAAAAGGTTAGTTATTTCTTCATTCACCTTTCTCTTTCTCTCATTCTTAAAAACCCTAAATTTGTTTAATTTTCTCATTGGTGTTTGTTTTCTGGCTGCAGCTTGTAAGGGAAGTTTATCTCAGAGATGATATTTACTGTGGAGCTTCATTTTGTAAAGCATGTGATACCACAGGTGCTCGCTTGACTGCTTCTGCTTCCACTATTCTTGTTCTTGACACTAATGTTGTTCTCAATCAGGTAAAATTTAGTGAATTTTCTATGTTCTTTTATTGAATTGAATTTTATATATTTGTCTAGTTATTGTGATTTTGTGGTGCTTAGATTGATTTGCTTGAGAATCCGGCCATTGAAGATGTTGTTGTCCTATCAATAGTGCTGCAAGAAGTTAAGAACAAGAATACCTCTGTTTATAATAGAATTCGAGCCCTCTGCAGCAATCCTGCCAGGAAATTCTTCGTCTTTTCTAATGAATTCCACAGGTTTGTTTTCTATATAACCAATGTGGGTTGTTGGTGCTCTCTCTCTCTTTTAATCCTCATTTTAGGGTTTTAGGCGTTAATCAATTCCTCTTACTTGCTGCATTCTCCATAGGGATACTTATGTTCAGAGCATGACTGGTGAAAGTCCTAACGATCGAAATGATAGAGGTTCGCAATTTTTGCCATGTATTCTCAAAATAGTGCTTTACTTTTATGCAATGTTTTTTGTTTCTTAATTGTTATAAGGTTGATCATGCATAGCCTGTTCATGTTAGATGGTCTCTGCTTCATTGCTATAGCATGTCATTTCAGTGTTTTGTGAATTCCAATCTTGATATCTGGGAATTGTGTAATTCAGCAATTAGGGTCGCTGCCAGATGGTATCAGAGTCATCTTGGTGATGCGGTGAAGGTTTTACTGGTTACTAATGATAGGGAAAATAAGAAGAGAGCTACTGAAGAGGGTGTTTCAGCTGAGACAAGTATGTACACTTCTACTCATGTGATCCACCCACCTCCTGAATGAGTTTGACATTTAAAATATTTTGCTCATTTATCGTTATGGTGAAAATTCGATGGAATTACTTCTTCTCACCAAGCTTAATTCTAAAATCTGTTCTTTTTTTTTCAGTTGAATCTTATGTGAAGTCACTGGGACAACCAGCTTTGCTTGACTTGCTTGTTCAGCCTGTTTCTGAAGATGTACTCATGGAGGAAGTTGAAGATTTGAGACCTTCAAAGAGGAAAGTTATTTATCCAGAGGTATGCTCTATATTTTGCTTGCCTTCATGGTTTCCAGACTTGTTTTGTATGAAATAAACATGCAGGTTATTAATTGCTTGTGCCCTATTCTTTGTTCAGCACAAGCCAATGTCAGAGATTACTGCTGGTTTGACCAGTGGAATATATCATCAAGGAAAACTTCGTGTTAATCGTTATAATCCATTTGAAGCATATGTTGGAAGTGAAAGTATCGGCGATGAAATAGTTATTTATGGGCGTGGAAATATGAATAGGGCTTTTGATGGTGATATAGTAGCAGTGGAAATTCTTCCCCAAGATCAATGGCGTGAGGAAGAATCTTTGTCTATAGCAGATGAAGGTATGCTAAGTGCCATTTTTCATCTTGAATTATCACTAAATGATTTACGTTTCTAAACTGAAAAAAGTTACGTTTCCAAATGCTGATCTTGATTTGTCCTAGTATATGAATTTAGATGAATTAGAGTGTAGAAGAATACACCTCTGCTTGGTATTGTGATCTATCAATCTTATTATTACTGTTATTATTTTGTTGTGTATCTCATCTTTGGGTTTCCTTGACAAGTTTCTCTCCCCCTTGTAGATGATGATGATGAAGAAGTTCATCTAGTTCCAAGCAGTGCAGATGATGCTCCTAGAACTACAAATCCTGTATCAAGTTCTGCTGCTGACACTAATCCAATCTCAACTCGACCATCTGGCCGTGTTGTTGGCATAATAAAGCGTAATTGGCATTCGTAAGTACTTTTTCTGCATGTACATGATGCATTATTAGTTTATCACATTAAAAAAATCAAATTCAGTTTTCTTGTAGCTTCATTGGACAAGCATCGTGATAATGATTTTTTGGCAGTACTGCAATTGTTTACATTATGCTTGCGGCAACGTGCTTGCATCATGATTCTATAAATGCTTTGCTTCTGGATCACAATCATATACAAATTCTTTTTTCTAGGCATCTAATATCCTTTCTTTGAATTTCTTTCATGCACATGGAATGTTATTTCTAATCTGGTAATCTTCTAGGATATAGTCTTATAATCTGTGGCAAAATCTGCGGTTTTGTCTTTCTTTCTTTTTTTTTTAAAAAGAGATCTTATTAAGTTATTCATTCAGTTTTTTATTTAAATAACTATGTCCAGCTATTGTGGATCTTTGGAGCCCATGCCAAGGCCTGCTGGGAGTGGTGGTCTTGTCTATGCTTTATTTGTCTCTAAAGATTGGAGAATTCCAAAAATTCGAATTCAAACCAGGCAGCTTGATAATCTTCTGGACAAAAGAATTATTGTGGCAGTTGATACTTGGGACCGTCAGTCACGGTACCCTTCTGGTCATTATATACGAAGTATAGGAGAGATAGGTGATAGAGATACTGAAACTGAGGTTTGTAATGGTTATTTCAGCTATCTGTGTGCATGCATGTGTGTGAGGCAGAAAGGGACTTTTTTCTTATTTAAATTGTTGCTGCTGATATTCTGGACTTGTGAATATAACTCTTGAGGCATATTACCGTGGATGCTATAGGTGGTCTTGATAGAGAATGACATAGATGCAAGACCATTTTCTGCCCAAGTGCTGGCATGCTTGCCACCTCTACCATGGTCAGTCTCTGAAGAAGATTTGGCCAATCCTATTAGGACAGACTTGCGACATCTGCGTGTCTTTAGTGTTGACCCTCCAGGTTCACGATCCAATTACTCTCTCACTCTCTCTCTCTCTCTCTTTCCTTTGTTGCATATAGTTGTCTTCTGCACTAAATTTAATAAAAATGGACGTGCTTATGGCATATGCAGGATGCAAGGATATTGATGATGCACTGCACTGTACACAGCTTTCAAGTGGAAATTTTGAAGTTGGAGTTCGTATCCTTTATATCCCAAATTTAATTTTAGCCAAAAACGAACACAACAAACACAGAGTAAACTTATACAAAGAACAAGCAATACAACTGCTAGTGTCAATTTTTCCATCCTAACTTTTCTCAGCGGTTCTATTAAGCCTTAGTCCAGCCAGTCTCTCCATAATGGTGACATACTTTTTAGTTGTTAGAATTGCAAATGAGAACCTTTGTTTTTTTGTCTTATTGATATTAAATTAGACATTGCTGATGTAACAAACTTTGTTCATGTGGGCACCCCACTTGATGATGAGGCTACACAAAGAGGCACATCTGTGTACCTTGTTGAGCGTCGTATTGACATGCTTCCAAAACCTCTAACGGAAGGTGCTTTTTGTCACTCCTCAGTTGGGCTTATTTCATGTTGTTGGAGCTCATGGCGGTTGCATACTGTTTTTATTCTAGGAACTGGATTTCACATATTAGTGAGCTTTATTTTGCAGATATATGTTCTCTTCGAGCTAATGTGGAAAGGCTAGCTTTTTCTGTCATTTGGGTATGTGCCTCAATTCTGTACCATTATGGGAGATCTGCATTAGCAAGTCCATTTCCTTTTTATAATAGTAGTTATTCCTTTGGTAATGAATGAAAAATAAGTCAAAGCTAAAGTCTGCGACTGAACAATTTTTGATTGGTTCATGGACTGACTTTCTGAGCTTCCAGGCATGTAGAAGCATATCTGTAGTATGTAAGTTTTGGAAATCACTTGAATAATTGACTAGGTTTCTGTCCAGAGTTGTTAGACTTCGGCTGTATGGATCCCTCTTCTTTTCCCCAGTAGATATGCTTCTCTATTGGATGTGACCTAATCACTATTTTAAGAATTCTAGAAGTCAGGTGGGCATTGACCACTACATCTCTCTTGCTCTATCTAACACGCACATAAACACATAGAAGAGGGATACCTCTCCAAACTTCTCCCTGCTTTTGTTATTTACCATATAGCATAGACATACACATAAATACATACATCAACGTGAACTGGAAGTCATATTTTTTTTTTTTTCAACTGATGGACATCTGGGGATATGTATTGGATTTTGCTTCAATGGCTGACCCATGTTGCAGGAAATGACCCCCAAAGCAGAGATTATTTCTACAAGATACACCAAAAGTGTCATCAAATCTTGTGCAGCATTGTCTTACATTGAAGCTCAGGCTAGAATGGATGATAGGTACCTTTTGTGTTGACATTAGCTGAATGATACTGTGATTTTATATTTTGCCCTCTTCTTTTGTTCAGCATGATATCGCATATTGTTTTTCTTTAATTATGATAACAAAAACTGTCACATAATTTTGTCGGGTTGGCTGTGTTTCTTGCCAGATTGACATGTAATTATGTTGCTTCATCATTCTGTACTTTTAATAAAGTTCATAATTTTGAATGATGACATGGCCACAATACTTCATCCAGATGATTGTCAATAGAAAAATCCATGAGATGGACTGGGAGTTGATGGGTCCTCGTGAAAATATTCTGAATATGAGCTGATTAAAGAGATATAACTAGAAATAGGAGTAAAGATCTATGAGAATTCTTTAAAGTATATGTGAATTGAGCTAGTTGTGTGTGTGTGTGTGTGTGTGTGTTTATTTTTATTTTTATCTCTTTTTTGAGATTATGGAACTTTGAGGCTGGGATCTTAAACTTTATGTCAGTATTTCATGCTCAGTTGGACAAGCCTGGTAGAACTAATCATGACACAGGTTTAATATTAGTGACCAATATCCTAAATGACTATTAACCCAGGAAGGAAGCTTAGCTCCGTAGGTTTTGTGAATGGTATAAGAAACCATGAGCAATCTATGCTGGTTTGATCAAGTCCCTCACCTGTAAACTGACCTGCTCAAAGTCTGAGTAATAAATAGATGGCGTAGGTTGCCTTATCTTGGCTTAATTATACCATAATGCCAATGTTCATTTGTAAAAATCTTTGTAGCAGTTTAAATTAAGATTGTGTCGATGAGTTGCTGTGTACGAGTTACATTTGTTACATCATAATTTTCTCCTCAATTTCCATTTGAAAGTGCCTTACTTTATTTTGGGCCTATTGATCTAATTGTCCTTATGCTATTTGCAGTCGATTGATGGATCCAGTAACTAAAGATTTGAGAAATATGAACACTCTGGCGAAGGTGTGACTACCTTAAGGCTTGCTTTAGTCATTCTCATTGCTGGAGCCTATGAAAATGAAATCCATTTGCATTTTGCTGACTGTGCTGTTCTAATCAGTTTGCTTTTCTGATGATTCTGCAGATAATGAGACAGAGGAGAATTGAGAGAGGAGCACTAACTCTTGCTTCTGCTGAAGTAAAGTTTCAGATTGATACTGAGACTCATGACCCTCTTGACATTGGTATGTCGTCAACAGCAAGTTATTTCCTTTCTTAATTGGAAGAAAACCAAATATAGGTTGATCCAAAATCTTCAATTGTGAGTTTAATTATGCTGAGAGTAGTCATACACATCATTTTCTGGAACAAATATGAGTCAGTTTAAGTCCATTCGTTCCAGAATTTTAGTGGTATGCTGCTGCTTTATAAATATGGAAAAGTATTTTCTTTATTTCCCCCTCTGCCAGTCTGCTTGCGCAGTGAACTGTATTCAGGCAAGAAATCATTATGGCTGATAACTACAGCATCAAGCCAAATGCATTTGCGTATGCATTTCTGTATTCTTTGCACACAATAACCCCTAAGAACAAAAGGATCCGAGGAACTTCCCGTTTCATACTCTTATTGTGAACTTGACATGAATACAAAATATTGGATTTGGCATTATAGATATAGGGTACAAGGGAAGTTGTCCATAATGTATAGCTGAACTTTATGGAAAGAATTAAGCACAGCAGGATAATTATATGGAATATAAAGTGCTTGAATTGAGCAAAAAATTTAAGGAAAATGCTAAAACCCGTTTTAATGCTGTGTTGTGTTGATTTGGGTTTGTAAAGACCAGCTAGCCTATGTTTGATATATTTGTTACTTTGAGAAAGTCTTACTATTCACAAATTATTCTAGTGAGTATTGACAAGCTTTATTCGTTTATAATAGGTTAGAATGAACAAAGTCAAATCAAGTTTTACTTGGTTTTAACCTGGTTCAGGCTGCTTTATTAAAAATTGTTTCTTGAACTGAACTCAATTTAGACTTCTCGAACTTAGCTTGATATTGGGTTTCCGTTAAGTTGTTAGTTAATGAGCTCAACTCCAGCTTATTAACAAGCTCACTTATTCAATAAATAATTACTTGATTACAAAATATAAAGCTCTGAATCAGTTCAAAACATGATAATATTCTAGAATGGGATTCTTACATGGTTGGCTGTATGATAGTATTTTGCATTACTCCAAAAGTAAAGAAAAGGAGTTGCCCTTCACAAAGTTAATGTCTCTATTTTAGTTTTTATTCCGTGTCGAAATTATTGTATTCAAGCTAAACCAATTGATGCAGGAGTATCCGAGACTAATTAAGAAGTTTTCTTTTAGTTTCCTTCTTTATTTAGAATTCTTAATTAAATTAAAGAATGTTAATTAATTAGGAATAATGTTTCAGTTTTACTTAGGACTAAGCTAAACAGGAATACTATTCAGTCTAGGATTCTAAACTAATTAGGAATATTTTTCAATATAGAATTAGGATTTGTCCTAACTAATATAAATAGGACAGCAGCAATTAGTTTTAGGAATTTATTTATTTATTTTTTTTAATCTATGAATCCAGAATTTTAATTCTAAGCGTTTCTTCGAAACCGATATGTTATTTTGTTCCGACCAAAATCATTATATTCTAGCCTAATCGTTGAGAATTAATTGCCCTATATTCTTCCTCTGCATTACCAATCCTTAAAAATGGCCTATAAGCTACTCCAATAACATGCTTACTTGCAAACTTATTTTAAGATGTATTCATGATTTTAAATGAATGGAGCACAAACTTAATTATTCTTGATTCATTTATTGAACAAGATTAAAATTGAGATAAAATATTTTGACTACTAGTAAATGAATTAGTTCTTATGCAACCAAGTTGTGGAATCTTCTGAGTGATTTTATCTGTTTGCAGCCCTAATATATGCTCAGCTTTTGGTCTTAGAAGTATATTTTTTAGTGAATGCATTTTGGTTTAGAAAGGTTACTGTACTGAGGACCAACTTTTTACATTGTAAATTTGTAATCCATCATTGTTCCATTTTCTGATGCATTTTTCTTCTTTATTTATGTTTTCTTGTCCTTTTTTCCCTCTAAATTTTCTTTTTATCATTATGAATTTATATTTTGATGTACACCTTTAGGTATGTATCAAATTCGAGAAGCAAACCAAATGGTCGAGGAGTTTATGCTTGCTGCTAATGTTTCTGTGGCTGAGAAAATTCTTAAACACTTTCCAGGATGTTCGCTATTAAGGTCAAGTGAAGGTTTTGTATTATTTTTTGGTATCTCTTGTTCTTCTGAAATTTTGTTCTTCTTTTGGATAAGGAACATGGAGCACTATTTTGTAAAAAAATAACCATCTCCAGCCTACATAGTCACAGCTGGTGGATCACCTATAATCAAGAATCAAGATTTTGGGTTATTAACTTATTACTTGGCTGGATAGTGGATTCACAATCTTAAAACAAGACATTATTATGAGAAAATGATCCAAAATTATAACTGTTTGACTTGGATTCCTCCTGAAAATATGATCTTACAACGCCATTTTTTGGTTCATTTTGGAAGTGCTATGATACAATAGTTCTTTCTGGTTTCGACTTTTCTTCTTTATTATGATGCAATTTCATGCTCAGAACAATTACACAGGTTTCTTTTGTTTTTGGAATATTATTGTAACAAATTTCTTTATTTATTTTATCATAAATATGGGATATTTGAGAAGTGTGGGACAATTTTTTTCCTGACTTTTATTTATTAACTCAAGTAGGCATTAATCCTCAACTAATTGCGAGTTTGGCTATATGGGTTTGTTTTCTTTGTTCTACCCAATTCAAGGCTACATCTTGAGACTGATCTACTGCTGCTAAATCCTTTGCACTACTTTCCTTAGGCTGTCCCTTCACTTTCTTATCTCTTACAAGTTCAATGTGCTTCTACACATTAGTGCGTTTCAACCTCCCTTCTCTAGTTTTTCTTCAATGGACATCCTTTCTACTTTTATATGAAATCAGTCTATCTTTTTATCTTGTACATTCTCAGCATCTCAATTTCAGCCATGCTATTCTTGTGTTGTTTCTTCATGCCCAACACTTGTTGCCATGCATAATAGCTCGTCGAGTCACAAGCTCATAAAATTCCCCCTTCAACTCTGCTTGCATTTTGTGATCATATAGGAGCCTTTTTTAATCCACTATGATTTGCTCAAATTTAATTTTGGGTGATCTTAATTTCTGCCCTGCAATTCTTGTGTTGTTTCTTCATGCCCAACACTTGTTGCCATGCATAATAGCTCGTCACAAGCTCATAAAACTCCCTCAACTCTGCTTGCATTTTGTGATCATATAGGATCCTTTTTTATCCAGTATGATTTCTTTAAATTTAATTTTGGGTGATCATTTGAATTGTATAGGCGTCATCCTACTCCAACAAAAGATATGCTTGAACCTTTGCTGCGTACAGCTGCTGCTGTTGGTCTGAACTTGGATATCTCATCATCAAAAGCGCTAGCTGATTCACTTGACCGTGCTGTGGTGTGGTTTTCTTAAACATGAATCTTCTTTTTGTTGCCACAGTTGATGTACTTATATCCTTGTTTTTCACTGATATAAGAAAATCTTTTGCAAAATATGAGTTTTTCAAGTTGGAACCAGTGAGAGTTAGGTTTGCTTTTCTAATTGTCTTATAAAAACTTTAGCTTATTGACTCACATAATGCACATGCATTTATTTTTGAAAAACCTCTCGAGTTTCTATTAGCTTTAGAAACTCTAATACCACTTAATGGAAAAAAATAGAAAGAAACACAATTGATAGAAAATCCAAGAGTAGTAGACAAAGAGAAAAAATTTAGAATAGAACTTCTTTATTAGAAAACTCTTTGTTGCTTGATTACAACTGGCATAGGTAGGCTATTTATAGATAAACTAGCACTTGTAACTACAAAGAGATTAAATGCTAGGTTTGAAACTTAAGCTTTAAATCACATAAAAACTTAAGCTCTAAATGCAACAAGAAACCCTTAAATTTATTGTTGAAACTGCTAAAACAAATGTAAGTAAAGTAAATTCTTAATACTTTAACAGTTTCTTATGGAAAATGTTGCAGAATTTGTTGTGAACTACATGCACATATAATTGCAACTTTATGGTCTTATATCATCGTCATGATTGATTTCTTTCAAAATTAACATTTGCCAGAGTGATGACCCGTACTTCAACAAGCTGATCCGTATAATGGCAACAAGGTGTATGACGCAGGTAATTTCATTTGATAGCTAAGTTTCAAAGCCGCTACCTATGAAGAGTTTGTAATGTGTGTTCTGACTTCAATTGTAACCAGGCAGTGTATTTTTGTAGCGGGGATCTCAGCCCTCCAGAGTTTCATCATTATGGTCTTGCAGCACCTCTATATACTCATTTTACTTCACCTATTAGACGATTTGCTGGTTAGTAAGATTTATAGGTTTTAACCTCTTGACGTTCACCTGGTGGAAGTGGGGAATTTTTATTTTGGATCTTTGTTTACTTGCAGATGTCATTGTCCACAGGCTGCTTGCTGCATCTTTAGGGATATACAAACTTCCAACAATATTCAGGGACAGACCCCAGCTGACTAGTATTGCTGATAGTAAGCAACACACTACTCACCTATTAACTTTTGCTCCTAAAACTACGTAAATGCTCTATAAGTAGATATGGTTACCATGTATTTTATTGTTGAGAGTCAGTTTTGCAACTGAGCAAATTGACAGTAACTACAATATCAGTTCTATCATAATATCTTTTGAAACTTCTGATTTCACTGACCTTCACAACATGGTTTAAGCATCTCATATGGAATTCACTTTCCAATTATTTGGGTTAACCAATGATGCTTTTGGTTATTGCATGCAAGTGATTTATAATGTAAATGACTGTTAATGGAGGTTTATATTTGCATACATTAACATTCATTAGAGAGTTGAATGTGGAGATTTTAAATTTACATTGATTAACCTCCTATTCCTGTTAGAACTCCCAAACAAAGTAAGGTTAATTAGCTCTCACTTACGTTCTTTTCGATATGCTTCCTTACTCCATTAACTTTCCATTCAATCCTCTTGGAGCTGCTTTCTTGGTTGGGCACTACTAAAGTAACTTGTTGAAAATCTCTTCCAGACTTAAATTACCGGCATAGAAATGCTCAGATGGCAAGTCGAGGCTCTGTGGAGCTCCATACTCTTATATACTTTAGAAACAGGTAAGTTGTCTTATAATCTTTCATTTTCATACAGACAACACAATTTTGATAATGTGATCTATTTTTTCTCCTTTTCTATAGACCAACAGACACAGAGGCCAGAATAGTGAAGACAAGATCCAATGGCTTTATTGTATTTGTGCCCAAGTAAGTTGTCATTTTCTCCTTTTTAGACTTTTTACGAATGATTTAGCCTCTCCTCCCACTTCTATGTTCCTTTTCAATTAACCCCTGCCGGTGCTCCTAAGATGCTTTATATGTTCCTCATGACACCCTAATGCAGTATAAGGAGTACAAATCTTATATAGCTGCCAAAGATTTGTTTTCTTGTGAGTTTTAGTTTGGGAAAATTTTTGGGTCAGGGTTTACTCCTCACTGGATTAGATGCTTTAATGGGAAAGTGGTAAAGACCAACAAGACATACAAAAAATAGACATGCCAACCTCTATCTCTTCCTGTTTTCAGCAAATTGATAATCGAAGTGAACTATAAAATTTGGATCAGCATCCAAGTTGTTTTCGTAAGTTCAGTAAATAAACGCTATTTGACCTGAAATATTAACATAAATCTAAATTCTTTAAATCTTAAACCTGTTCTTTATTTTCCTTAAAATTCTTTTACGACTTCATGATGCCATCTTAACCCTCAGAAAAATGTGGAGGATGTTTATACACATTATACAGTGGGATTAACAATCACTTTCCACAGGTTTGGCATAGAAGGGCCAGTCTACTTGACACCTAGGAGTGAGAAAGGAGGTGGAGAATGGTTTGTGGATGAGCAGCAACAGAAAATCAAGAAGATGGATGGTAGTGTTTCTTATGGTATTTTGCAGTCAGTCAAAATTCACTTGGAGGTTGTGGAGCCTCAGCCCAACCGCCCAAAACTCCAACTTACACTTGCCTAAATTGCCCATCTTAGCTCTAGAGTTGTTCCCTGATTTTGAAACAGAGAAGCCATTATTACACTGCCATGCCATTTAGTTTGAACTGCTGAGGATGGGATACAATATGGTTTGACTGTATACAAAATTTTGTAACATAATATATATTTAAGTGAGGATATATATTTTTTTTATTCTTGTATTTTCTGAGTGAATATTGTAATATTTTTTTCCGCTTAATTTCAAAGCTTATATTTGATATTTAATAAGAATTTGATTTCTACTCTTCAAGTTCTTTAGAATTTTATGTTTAGGAAATTTCAAAACTGTTTAGAGAATTGTTTTGTTGTTCTGTCTCTAAACAAACATTTTAAGCTAAGCAAATATTTGAATGTGTCTCAGATGACATTTCTCTAGGCTGCAAGTATGGATTCATGTATAAGCCATGCACAGAATATAATGTTCAATCCAAAAATTTCCAAAAAGATTAAAACAATAAAGAAAATGAATAAGTTCATGTTTTTTCCCTTTTCGATTTTACACTTCTTCCTTTTCAAAGAACGTGACTCTGCTTTTCAAACCAAACTGTAAACGTATCTCACAATCTATCTCAAATAACAATTTTGTGATCTTCTGTGTATGGCTTAATTGAGAAGCCATGCACAAAAAATTCAATCTAAAAACTCCGAGAAAAAAAAAAATGAAGAAAACAATGACAATGACTGATAATCATCACATCCAAGTCTTTTTTTTTTTTTGTTTGGTAGCTATACGCAAGCATTTTACAAACAATCACTACAAATCAAGAAATGCATAAAAACTAAGAAAAAAAATGAAAAATCCCAATTACTGGAATTTTTTAGGCTATTTCTTCCTTATAATGATTCTCCTATATGCTGATATAATAGTAATTTCCATTTTCTATGACAAAAAGGCTTTGCTCAGGACAAGATCCACATGAAGACTGTTGACCAGACAGTAAGTGCTAGTGCTGCACCTAAGTATGTCCATAGGAATAGAACTGAACACTCTTCTTGACCGACATTAAACAGCTGGGTCATAGTACCTGCATTTCATTTTAAAAAATACCCTTAAACATTCCAAAAAAATTATGTATATAATAACATGTAGCTATGATTGATATTTTTATAATTCCTTACCAATATTCATAGCAGGTGGCAATGTATATTGAATCATTAGAACATACTGATATAATGGTTCTGATGGAAGGAATCCAAATTTAGCTGCTCCTTTAACAAGCCACAGACCGATTGCAGGAAGCATCACATATCGAACGAAAAGAACAGCAACTATGATCCATGGCTTCAGTCTCGATGATCGCAAGCCTTTTCGATTTATAAAAACATAGTTAGATTTGGTTTTCTTGCTATGATTTTAAAAATAAGTTCTTATTTTGTTACCTTGAATAAGGTTGCCTCCAAGTATAAGTGTTATACAAGGTATTGTTCCTTCTCTACAGTAAAGGTTGTTCTCTTTTTTTTTCAGATAGCATAAACTAAAATGATTGAATTGAATCGAGGAATTATATTAAAGATGATAATGCATACCCAAGTAATGTGATGGAGTCTTGAATCACACGAAGAGGAGCATTATCACCAACTATTAGTTTTCTGAGGAATGTAATTGCTCCGAAGATAAATCCCAAAATCTGATAAGAAAACAGTTAAAGCTATATCTATATAGCTATATAGATAATTGGCAATCAATAAATGTACATAAAATGTTGAGGAAACTCACTGCAGCGAGCGTGGGCGGTGCCAAAAGCTCCTCCAAAATCTTGTGAAGAGATCCTAGCAATTTATTCAAAAATGGCACCCCTTTTCCATGTTCTTGGGGAACGACCTAAAAAGGTTCAACATATACAATTTTTTTCACTATTAGTCTTCGCATATCATAGGTTATGCCATTCTGAATCATAGCCATTGCGCGGTCATGATCTTTGTTTAAGACACAGTAAGTATGCAGAATCCAGAGAATACTTACAGTCGTTGTTTCTGTATCATCAACAGATTTTGCAGCATGCTCTTTGTCCTCTTGTTTGAGAAGATGAGTTTCTTGACTAGCTTCTAAATCGTAGTTAGGTGCTTTTGTAATCTCCTCAGCTGCTTCAATCACTTTCAATTTCGCAGCAGAAGATCGTATCAGACTGTAAGTATAAGTCCAGATGAAGAAACCACCAAGCTGCACATAGCGCAAGCCAAAATCAAAAATACAAATTATGATGATATTTTTACATTGCACAGTTTAACTTTCTTTGCATTACCGCCATAGAGAAAGATGCATATGAGAGTCCTACGGATCTGCAAGTGGCACGATCAAATGGACTTCCATCCTCATTACAGATTGCAGGGATAACTATCAGAAGTAGATTTCCCAAATTTCCTGATTTAAAGAACTTCATAAATTTACAAGCATTTATGCAAGAAAAATCCTGGAATCAAATTAATTGTACTAACAATTTACCTGATGAACATGTAGCAATAACAAGTCCTTCAAGATGAGGCTGTGGTTTCAGTAATTTAACTACAATCCATCCAAGAATCCCTCCAATCAAGAAGGTGAGTCCAATATTAACAGGCATAAACCACCTAATGAACAAACCAAGATTAACTCTATATATCAAAATTCTGAGCTTAATAGAGAGTTAGCACTAAATTTTTTACATATCTAACCATGGTTCACTTTCTGCATTGCAGGTACCAAAAATTTAAAAGAAAAAGAAAATGAAGATTCAATTGGATATATAGAAGAAAACAAGAGGAGCAACCTCATTCCAGTGCTTAAGATATAGCTTACCATGAAATGATGTCTTGGAAAGTCACAGTTTTAGCCAGACTAGCAAACATGAGGGAGGGTGTAAAGACTATGAAAACAATCTGCATTACCAAAAAGAATTCTCATATTGGAAGAGGAAAAAGAAAAAAAGAAAACGAAGATTCACATAAGACTTAAAATGGTACCTTGTTCAATGATTTTCGAGCATCAGCAGTAAGAATATTGCAGTAACTAGTAGCCATAAAAGCTCCCAATATACTAATAAGTAACACTTGTAGAATCGGCATAGAAGCCACTTCAAAGAGTGTCCAGAAACCCATATTGTCTTTTTATTTTTTTTCTTTGAAACTCTGTTTCAGAAATTGATATTGTTTTCCTGCTCTGATTTTCTTGGTTTGTAGCTAAACTCCTTAAATTTTCTCGCTTGAACTCTTACAATGTGTACTTGTAATGTCTTCAACATGGGAAAGAGCATCAGAGAGAAAGAGACAGGACAAAAGAGAAGCACAGTTAGGACAGTAAAATTAGATAAACGAAAATTTTATTTCCATTATGGACTTATCAGTATCATAAAAGAAGAAAGTGTACTGTTCTGCAAAAACTAGCCTTCTTTCAAAAATGAAAAATTTTGTATATATATATATACATATATATGCACTAAATGTTGAACTTTGAATGACATGTCGATGTAAAAACTCAAAAGAAAAACCATGAAACTGGGGGAGGAAAGAACCATGAAGCTAACCAGAAGTTGGCAGCATTTGAGTGTACAGAGCTGAGAGTTGTAAAGTGCCAAAAGATGATATTTTAATTGTAAAGTGTACGGTTCTGTTCTAACTCTAACCAGTAGTAGCTTTTTTTATTCCTCTATAGAAATTAGTAATTTTATTTTCCACTTGAAAAATTATTAATTCTTTAATTTTAACCGACACCTAATAATTTATACAAGTCCCAATTAGTTATTGGGAATATTTTACTTTGACTGGCTGCATAGCTCTATTAATGGACCAAACTAATAAAAATAAAATTTATTAATTTTTGATTATACACTGAAAAAAAATAAAATCAGGAATATTTTTTAAAGAATTATTACTGTTATTGATTTGGTCCATAGAGGTGCTATGATAAATAATTTCTTTAATTATTAATTCAAAAATTTATAAATATAAAAAAAATTGTGAAAATAATTACTAATAAAAGTATTATTTTTAATTAATATTTTTATACTGTTATTCTATCTATAATATTATAGAAATTTAATCAATATTTTATATAATATATTAAAATGTAAAATAATATATTAACCTTAAAAGATGTAAAAAATATATATAATAGATAAAGATATGTAAAAATAATAATACTCTTAGAATTTTATATTCTAATAAAAAGACCATTACTAAATTTTTAAAACAATTATAGTAAATAGTTAATTTAAATAAAGTCCTGATTTGGAAAAAAGAAACTGAATTCAAACCATTAGAAAATAATAAAAAGAAATATTCAAACAATATAAAAGATTGAGAATGGAATATGTAGATAAGAATAATTTGCCATACAACTATGCCTCTACTTATGTATTAAATTAATAAAAAAAATTAATTTTTTTAAAATGAAAATATTGCTAACCAGTTACTAAAAATAGTTTAAATAATAATAATTTTAAAAAAAAAATCTCTATATTCATTGATTGGGTCCAAGGACCATAAACCAGAGTTAGGCAATTATAGATCGGGATCTAACTGAGTCAGACCAAATCAAATTGGTTTGATTCTAATAGATTCATGATTGACCATATTCGAGGAAAAATCAGTTTGATTTGAATCAGTAAACATCGCGGTGAGCTATGCAAATATCCAAAACCGTTCGGTCCAATCGAATACGGCTCGCCCCTAATCATGGATACCTTAAAAAGGAGCGGTGAAGACTATTTTTCTTTTTCTAGCAATATAGTAAATGTTTTTCTTTTCTTTGCTGCTCAACCTTTCAATGGAAATCATCATTAGCTTCCTTGAATGTTATAATAAAATAATATGAAAGGGTTTATAATGAAGAAAAAGCCAAAACCATCATTACAAGCTGGTGGATTTTTCCAGAGGGAAAGGAAAGGTAGGTCCTATCATTAAATTTGGATTCCATTATTTAAGATAATAACAACAAATTCTTTTAAGATAAAATAGAAATTATAATAAAAATTAATGAATAAACATACGAAGACAGAAGTTGAAGCCATGAGCGCGTTGGTTGAGGAGGATGAAAAAACAAATTTAATTTTCAAAAAGAAAATACAAGCTCATCAACACCCATTGTAATTAATGAAACAGTACTGTTCTGTTCTAATCCTGCTTTCTTGATTCATTCTGCTAGTTTCTTTATATATTTAATACTATTTAATTTCAACTTTCTAAAATCTTGAATATTCAAAAGAAAATCTCATTACTGTTGAGATAAATATTAAATTTGATACAGAATATCAAGAAAATTATATTATATAAAACAAGAAGAAAAGAGAGAGATACGCAGAGGGAAAAATAGGTAGCAGAAGGGATTGGATGAACAAACCTGAAGGAAAGGCAGCTGCAGGTGAGCTGACAAAAGCGAGTCAAGAGGGAGAGAAATTGTGTAGACTTAGACGACAGAGAGAGATGGTAGAAGAAGAAGATGATGATGACAATGGCGTTAGAATCGCGCCTATCTTTAAGCTTTAGAGTTTATATATATAGGGAGAGAGAAAACGAAGAGATATATGTGTGTATTGTAGAAGTTGAATGCTCCGCAAACATTCGTGGGAGGATTAGGATTAAATACCAACTCGAACTTGCTTGGATGGAGATCTAAAATTTATCTCAAAACTTTCCAAATTATTAAAAAAATAAAACCTTTATAAAGAATGTTTTTAAAATTATTTATATACGTATTTCCAAATCGGGAGCAAATTGATATTTTTTTTATTTCCACATAAGAATTGGTTTCACTTTCGCAAGTTTAAATAAATTAATTAATTAATATTTAAATATCAAATTGTCTCATTATTATATTTTCGTATATGATTTATCCATGTAATTAATATTCTTTCATCATTAATGTTTGAATTTAATAATTAGATATGAAGCTGTGTTTGCTTTATTAAATCATATTAATTCTTTTAATCTTAATCATTGATCATTTGAATGAAATTATAAATCTAATTTGCTAATTTCATTCTATCTTGTGCAAGAATTTTTTAAGCAATACTAATAGAGAATAATTAAAACACTTTCTCTAATTTAATTAGGGTGATAAATCCTATCTTAATTACATAAGTATCTCTGTATAGTTTCTATTATGTTTAATTAATCTTTTCTTATTATTCATAAATGAATAATATGAACGAACAATCAAATATAATCATTTTCATTCAAAATAGCTTAGTAATTTCAAATTAAATGATCATATATACAACAATCATTTGAATATTTCATAGATATAAGTAACTTTCCATATGAAATTTTTATGCACGTAAATTCAGTGGTTTTATTTAAATAATAAGTACCTACATATTAATTCTAGATATCACATATATCTCAATTTATGAGAATAATTATTTTTCTAAGAAATAACATAATATATATCAGTCTCTACGACGTTAATCATTGTCTCATAATGAGTATATTGACCAAAGTTATTTCAAAATATTATTTTAATACAAAGTAAAACTCATAATTATAAAACATTATAATTTACGGTATTATTTCATAGATTTTATCTTTTAAAAAAATTCAATATAAAAAATTAATAAATTAATAAAAAAATATTTATCACATGAAATATATTATATCTAAATCAACTAACATAGCAAAATGATGTAAATCAATAGCATAGGCCAAGTTAGAAGCAGCCATGCCAACTATAAGGCACATGCCCCCACTTGATTGCTCCCAATCAACCTTCACTAGTCAATACTCAAAATGAAAGCTTCAATATTCAAAACACTTAATGATTTAGAATTTTTTAATTTTTTTTTTTTGAAAAATTGATCTCCTTCTCTCCCCTCACTTAATGATTTTTCTCATTCAGCAATAATAATAATAATTATTATTTAGGTTCATGCAAGTAGGGTGTTAAGGTTGACGTGTCAATTCTGTTCTCCTAATTATTAATTAATTAAATTAGCAGCCGTCTCTGTTGAGATTGATTGTTGCTGAGTTCTGTTTTATTATTAATTAGGAAAAAAATTGCTTTTTCTACCATTTTTATCCTTTTTCATTGGAAATCCAATCTCCCAAAATTGATTTCCCAAGTTTTTTTAAAATAAAATTGAATTAATATTCTCTAAATAGATATTTATCATGAACATATTCTGACTTTTTCCGTGACATTGTTCGGAATACAATGAAAAGAAAAGTGGTGGAGAAATTGCATAGTACAATAATTTCGGAAGAGCCAAATGTGTCTGAATTATTTGATTTTTGCATGTCTGGAAATAAATACGATATCCATTCAAAGACACGTCAAATTCAAGTTTGCTTTTACAAACTCCCAAAGAGTCGGGTCCCTGTAAACCACCGATATATATATATATACAAATACTTCCAAATCTTATATGACATTGATAATTAAACGAAAGCACGAATAATAAATTAAATTTAGTGTAGCATCAGGAGATGAGATGAATCCATTCTTTTTTAATCAAAGGTTTCGAGTTTAAATCAGTCAGCTAAGGCTATCAACTAGTTATCTGCAAACTGATAATGAGCGTTAGAGCAACATAATATTAATATGTAATTATATGAATTTGAATATAAGAAGCAATATAATATTAATGTGTAATTATAGGGATTTGAATATAAGAAAGCACATAGCACAAGATCGCACATAAGGATAAAATAGTAATTTTTATTTATTTATATCAAATATTATATTGAGACAACTAAGATCATAACAAGGCAACCAATAGCATCTCCCATAGATATAAAGGCACTTATGAGGGGCCACGACAACGACTTTAACATCCAAGATCACACACGATTCTTGAAAATAAAATAAATATTTATGGTATACTTGTCTTTTATTATTTATTAATGAATTGTAACTTTTTCTAATAATAATAATAATAATAATAATGTGTCCAAAGGTTTTTTAGGTAGATTTATATAATATCTCAAAATTTTTATTTCGAAATATTTCTATTTAAATTTAAATAGTAAATTATTAATTAGTAATATTATACCACTTGAGACAAAAAAAAAAATTATAAAACAGTTAATTTTGCCGAGCAGACCTCAAATTGGCAAAAACTCATATTGAAAAAATTTAAATTTAAGGCTCTCACTCTTCACAGCTAGAAGAAAGCCAACCAGACCATGTCTAACATGTTGGGCAACAGTTGATTCAAATTCAACATCAAAAGCTTATCTTGTCATCCAATTTAATTGGTTATGAATCCTCCGATGGGAGCTGATACCTACCTTGTCACCTTCTCCAAACTAAACTGTGGGAGAAGAAGAAAAAATAGAAACGTATATGTAAAACTAAACAATTTTTGCAAGAAAATATAATTCCTCAAATGAATGAGAGATTAGACCTTCTTGGAGGTAAGTATAAGGGTTTTGATCACATTAATTATTTATAATTAATTATATATATTTTAAAAAAATTTAGAAATTTAAACTCATCCATTTCTTTTTTTTTTTTAATAAAAGATCTTCCATAAAATAAAAAATTTTGTATATCTCTTGTTCCTTAATTAATTTTTTTCATCAACATTCAAAAAGTAGTTTAACCAATTTTTTTATCATATTTTTTCTAATTTACCCCTAATATATCATTTATTCCTCCTCTAATATTAATGTATGTCTTAAATTATATTTCAATCTTTAATGAGGTTTTAAATGCTTCATCAGAATGAAGGGAATATAAACAGTAAAAAAATAAAGTTCATGCTCAGATTTGTAGAGAGAGATTATTTTTTGTCCTTTATTTAAAAAGTTACGTGAAAATATGAAAAATTGTGCTCATTTAATTTTTCAAGTGCCTTTGATTATTGGAAATGTACTTTAAATGAGAATTATGGCATTTTTCTATTCAAACTTAAAAATTTATTCTTATTAGACATTCATCTATATTTTTATCTGCCACTATTTTGGAAATCTCTTACACTAAAAGCTTTACAAAGGACTAAAACAAAGATAAAATAAACTTTTCACGTTGACATGATTCCCAAAATTACCAAATTAGGCAAAATTTTCTATATAAATTAACCCCCAAAATAAAAACTTTCCCTACATAAAAAGAACAGTGGACGTGGTTATCTAATGCTTGAATATTGAAGAGTTCAGCTCCTGATTTTAACCATGCCCTTTTGTAGATTACAAACTTGATGATGAAATAGTATGTGTAAACTAATAATAATACCCTATGTTGCACTAAGAAACATATAGAGAAACTGCGTTTAAAATATAATTTTACATGAGAAAACAGTATTTTATACAACACGCAGAAAATTCAATGGCTAGAAGTTTTCATACATCATAGATAATACCGAAATTAGCTGGGCCAAATTCGGTGCAGGCTGGGCTTATGTCAAAAAAATAAACCTTAGATATGACTTATGGCCTCACCCGCAAGTTGATCACAAAAGCAGGAGTGTAATACAACAGTATCATTAACATTTTCTGATCAATAGCCTTCAACCAAAACCAAGAACACAGGAAAAACGGAAAAGGCTTGAGAGAATAAAATTCTTGAGACATTATATTCTAGTGATGGTCACAAGTAAAAACCTTTTTTTTTTTCAATTTTTCAGTTTGTTTTTGAAATCTCAAGAAATATGTTTCTTATGCAGAAGCTTGGATCTCATCAGAATTCACTGCAATTCCATTTGGGGTATCCTCTGCATGCAACTGAGCAGAAACCTCATCTATTGCAGAATTCAACTGTGCAATCTTCTCGGCCAGTACTTTGCGAGTCTTCTGTTGTCATAATATCATAACCGAATGAGTTTTCAAATAAAAACTGTGCCGTGAACCATAAAGGCAAGATGACATGCTTTTCTTTTGGTTTGTTTTTTAAAGGGTGTAACTAATCAAACACCAAAAACTACAAAGTCTGCAGCTAAACACCTCGTCTATTTATATGAAAATGGAGGGCCAAAATCCATGTCCTAGTGCATTCACTAGAAGTGATGTATGCCTGAGCATACTCATTTTGTCTGAGCATACTCATTTTGTAAATCCAACCTCAGTCAGTCTTATAACTCCCCATTATAAACCTAAACTATATTTCAATAAACTTAGCCTTCTTGCATGCAATGATTAATGATAATGAACACAATTTTATTGTATGATAAATTGTGAAACAAGTTCTGACCTCCAATGCCTTTTCCTCGTCATATATGAACTTTGGTAGTTTCCTCATCAAATCTTTTCTGTCAGTTCCAGCTAGTGCCTTGCTGATCTGCATATGTGCATATCAATCAGATGATTCAGATCGATATAACTGGGTGAACTCAATTTTAATGCATGTGGCAACCTCTTGCACAGACTGAAACAGATCCATGCAAAATTACTGATGCATAGAAAATTGATTTTAGTTAACTGGATAGCGAAATACTTTCACTTTTATTAAGCATAGACCTGAATAAAAAATTTTATCATAGTGACTGAAAGATCAGATGTTGATAACCTAAGTTAAAACCAAGGCACTGTATTGTACAAACAACACAAAGACTGTGAGAATGTCTTCAAAAGAACAGACGCCATTAAGTTTGACGGATAATATAGTAAAACAGAGGCCTTAATGCATAGAAAATTTGTTTAATGCATAATCCACTAAAAAAAGATGATGAAGTAGTACCTGTGGAGCATAGACACAGCCTAATGCGCCAATAACTATTCCTCCCAATACAAAACCACCAATGAAGATACCTGCACTATTTGACCCACTCCGATCTCCGCTGTACTTGCATTAGGAAGGAAAAAAGAAAACAAGGAATGTTGTTGAGATAAAAGACACTGATTTCCAATTGACATAAGAAGAAAGATAATAATTCAATATAATACCGACGACAGCTGAATAATGAAACTGAAACAGAGTTAATTAAGAATGCAAGGGAAATGGTGGAAAACTGGAAATTGGCAAAAAAAATAAATGCATAATGAGAAAGAATGCAAACCATTGCTTCGTTTAACCATTTCAAAAGGAAAAAAGTAATGCCAAAACAAAAAAGCTCTAATTGGGGAAATAAAAAAGAAAAGAGAATATAGAAATGTGATTTTCATCAATGCTATGGCTTTCATGCTTTATCTCCATATTGATGGTGCCAACAAATACAGTATCTGAATACCTAAAAAGTGAACAACTACTATTCAGGTACTGCCACTACTTTTTCACAACAATATGACGGTGGAACAACTTATATGTCACCCAAGACAATGAGATTTTACCTTGCTTGAAGAATAAATGGCCTTCTATATGCAACAAGTCTTCCTTTTTTAGAGGGATTACAATGGCCAACAGGTAAAAGACTCTGGTTACTTGAATTCAAGGAACCTGGCAATCATCAAACACAGTAATCAAATTACAAATTGCAAACGCTAGAAGCATTCACAAGCAGACTGCAAAACATAAATGGCTGTGTTATTTTGGCATTGCAGTTGAAACTAATTTTTTCAAAAAACCTCTGATTTGAAGTTTTTTACAACAAACATGCACAATCTAACTTCAAACCTTGTTTTAGTTATCTTTTTCAACATATTCAAAGTTTTGTTCTTCTCAACAACAAATTAAACAGAAATGCGAAACAGAACTCCAACAGTATGAAGTTTTAAGTATAAGGCTGTAAATATAACTACAAATATGCAAATGCAAATTCGAATGTCATTGGCACATAACAAATAATTAGTAGCAAGCCAGAAGGCAAATTGCATAATTGATAACAGTAAATTTCAAATAAGAGCACAAAAACACATAATGGCAAATCTCTAACTATGAAGTATCTCTTTGACAACTAAAACTATTTCCAAGATTTCAGTCTACCATTGGCCGCCAGCATAATTGAAGATTCTTGGGTTTCCACTTTCTAGTTTAGAAATCAGAAGTGAGTTCCCTAGAACAATAACTGGATGCCAAGTACGCAAATTTAAAAAATCTTTATAGAAATCAAGAACTCAAATGTTAAAGAAATAAGAGAAACTGATTACGCGATTTGGGTTTTCATTTCTTACAGTTTTGATGATAATCAAACGAGGTAAGCTTGTATTAACAATGAAACAACAAGTGAAGACGACCCAATTACAAAAATATACATATATACACACACACACAAATTAGGGAGACTTGAGGCAAACAAGAAATGATCTTTACCTGATGACAAGAAGTGGGTTTGAGGAGTGAATGAAACGAAGGACCTTGAAAGAGCACTCATGGTTGGTTTGACTGTTTCTTGATTTTTGTGTCCGTGTTAAAGCTTTCTTCTTCGATAAAACCAAGAGCTGACTACGGCTACGACGTTGGCCCAATTTTCAATGTTATAAAGTCCACTTAAAAGCCCATAAATAAAAGCCCTCCATCAAATTGGCCCAAATGTCAACTTCAGCCATAGGACAGAAAAATTCTTGAATTTTTAATGATGAAATCAACGTATAAACTCCCAATTCCAAATACATTTAGTTTGATTTTGATATAAAATTTTAATTTTAAGTTCTTAAAATTTTGTGTTTTAATTTCTTGGGAGCAAGAGATTCACATGAATTATGATTGCAACCCAATCATAACAGATGAGAGTGTGAATACCCATTTGGCAAGAAGCTCGCGCTACTGAATTTGAAGGGAGTAAGAGATTTCAAATTTATATCCTTTCGATTGTAAAAATTTCGTGTTAAGCGCCAGTCAAATCCATGTATCTTACATATATAGTATGCTTACATCTTTGTCAGAAAATGTATGAACCATTTGGATATGAAATTAGGTAAGAGTGTCGGTGTAAAACTTTGATATGTAGAGAGTTGCATGAGCTTATGTTTGTTGATTCAATTAATTGAATTTTGATAATGTCACGTGCATGCTTTAATGTGTTATTCCATGTACATGTGCATGGAAGATCTTCTCTTCACTCTCAAATTACAATTGGACCGGAACCTGCACTTCTATTTCTTAAATTTGAAAACTATGATATTTGTTTTTTTTATACAAATCATCGGTAGCAAAATCTCATTACCAAGAACTACCTATTTTAGTTTGGAGTTTGGATATGGTTAAGGTTCTTCTTTTTTTGCAAATGTATTTAGTAAGAATCGAATTTGAAAACTCTTTTCACATGTCCAGCTTACATTATCAACTGAATCATACACACACAAACGGATCATTTATGCATATGTTTACATATATACTATAAATTATTCTAATTATAGAGTATAATTTCATATTTTATTACTCTTGTTAATATTTAAATAAAAATAATAATTGAAATGAAATAATTAATGCTACTTTAATTTTTTTGAAAGTGTCATATAAATAAAATAAAATAAAAATCAAAAGTCTCAAAATTAACGAAATCTATATGGTACTCATAATTCTTATGTTACTTTTTTTATCATCTGTCCTAAATTATTGTCATGTTTTTTCTTTAAAGAAAAAATTGAATAATACTAAAAATTTACAATTTTACTCTTATTTAATATTATTTTTTATTAACAAATATAATATTATTTTCTTTTAATGAATATTAATAAGGCATATTAAAATAAAAACAAAGCAAAAATTATAGGTGCTTGCATGTTAATTGATTAATAAGTTAATTAATTGTTATGAATTAACTAATATCTCTGTTACATAATATTTATCACATTTGAGAAAATAGGTTATTTTAAAATATTTGTCACATTTGTGGTTTCAAGGAGTAATAAATATTTTTTCCACGTTTACCTTTTGTATATGACCAATAATTACTACGTCAATTTAATGATTTTCTTAGAGAATTAATATTAAATGAAGGGTAATATAATCAATTTACCTAATAATTTATTGGAATATAAGAAGTGTGATATTTCAAATATGACAAATAATATGGAACAGAGATAATAAATTTATTTAAGTTATAATAAATTATTGAATAAATTGACTGTATTACCCTTAATTTAATATTAATCCTCTAAAAAACTATTAAATTGAAGTAATAATTATTGATTCTATATAAAGAGTAAACATGGAAATAATTAATTTATTATTCCTTAGAATCATATATATGACAGGTATTTCGAAACAAACTATTTTTGAAAATTTTGACAAATATATTATGAAAACAAGACAACAAAATTTTCTGATCTATAATACTCCAATTGTCACCAAACTGTTGACTTCTGTTTTGTTGGCTGTGACTAACATAATTAATCATTGTACTATGGTTGTCTAAATTTCACCAAACTGACCATTAAAGAACTTAACTTATAAGCATGGATTTTCTTTTCTTTTATGGTTAGGTTAGGGCATGGAGGAGGAGGACTGATTCAGAACATCACTCCATTGATATATGCTTCAAAGTACTATTATTTTAACACAAAGAAATAGACCAATTCAGAGTAATAATTAGAAAAAAAATGCCAAAATTATGTAGGTGGAAGGGAGATTCTATTTTGTATTCCCATTTACAATTTCACATCATGTGTGTATATTTGTTAGAAATTCAATTCATTCTAATAGGTGGGTGCAAAACATTTCAACGAACCGAACCGAACCGATCCATTTCTATTTAGTTTGATCAATCTGCTCCATGGGTGTATATGAATCGATCCGGCTCATGAACTGTTCGAGCTCAGCTCCACAAAAAGTTTGAAAAGGTTCGGCTTGAATTGAGTTCAAGCTCGATCTCGAGCCAAGTCCAAGCCTAATGATATTTAGCTCGAAAGCTCATCGAACCTTATCAAGTTTTTATACATACGTATATATGATATTATTTTAGGTTACTCGAGCTTAAAACTTTTCAAGTTGAACTCAAACCTGAAGTCGAATTTAAATTGAGCTCGAGTCAAAGTCGAGCCGAGCTTGAGCTTGAGCTTTCATCCAGCCAAGTTCGAGTCTAAATTTTCAAGCTTATTGAGTTTCAAGCCAAGCTTCAAGTCTGACTGGTTCAAATTCGGCTTGGCTCATTTACACCCATAGTCTGCTCAAAGGAGATTCGATTTGGTCAAGTTAGTCGATTGCATCGAAATTATTAATGATTTGACTCGATTTTACAAAAAAAACTAATTGGTTTGGCTTAAAACCAAACTGATATGGTTAAAATGATCAAAACCGGCTGAATTGACTTATTTAGTTCGAGTTGATTCAATTTAGATGTCATTTTAATTGGTTTGATTCCAATCAATAAAGTTCAATTTTATATTTTCAGCTTTGGTTCAATTTGATTTGAACTGAACCAACCATTTACACCTGTATTTATATGCACTTCAAATCATGTTTACATTAAATTTATAACATATTTTTCCCTTCTTAAAAAGAAAATTATAGAATGTCGTTTTAAATTATTTGCGTAGTTTTATTACGTAGAAGAAAAACGAAAATTCTTTAGGCGAAAATCTGACGACTGACATCCTGTACGTGATCCAATGAATTGATTAATTTTAGTTATCCATAAATAAATATAATCTAGAGATTAATTTAATTATTTTTTAAAGAAAATCACTTAATAATTTAGTCCATCACCTGACTTAAGGATGAGAAGTAATAAATCACTTGTCTCATTTTCAATTTCACAATCGATAGAAAATAATAATTTGGTCTCCTATAAAAAATTTATTAAATTTATTTAAATTATAATAAATTATTGAATATGAAAAAAATTTATTATTTTTAATATATATATATATATATATATATATATATATATATATATATATATTTTCAACATTTTTAATTATGTTCTTAAATATACATTTTTAATTATTTTTAATATATATATTTTTTGCGCATAAAAAATTTTAATTAATTAAAAAAAATACATCGTCTGAATTTAAGAAAGATTGTCCCAAAATCCAGTACCACCTTAAAAAAAAAAAAAACAAAAAGTAGCTATTACTGTTAGAGTAATAAGAAGGCAGTGAGCATCGTAGCTTCTAACCTGTTCGTTTAGTTTTCGTTTACGACAAAGGACACAGCTTTTTCTGATTATGGGATCCACAACCTCCTTTCTTCCTCAATCAATGCCTCCATCAGATATTACCCTCTGTAGCTGGCCTTCTTATTCTTACCATTTCGTTTCACCCTTATATAGTAGTATAGTTTTATGTACCCTGTCCTAAAGGAGACCCTTTTCCTTTGACTCCATTTTATCTCTCACCAAATCTGAAACAGCCATAGTTCATATTGAAAGAAATCAAGAATACGCGTGTAACTTGTCTGTATATAAAGAAAGAAAGAGAGATTACAATTTATTAATCCTTCTTTATAGCTGAAACCGTGTTTTTACTGTTAATTACTTAATTAAGTACTCAAGACTCAAACTTCTTCTTCATTTACCTACGAGACCCACCACTCGTACTCGTCTTGCTCTGCAGAAACTATATCTTTTTCTTCTTTTATCTTTATTTATATATAAAGATTCTTTCTGTAACGATAGATAGTTATTACACTCTGTCTCAAACTCTGAATTAGTTTTCTCATCTTTCTTGGCATTTCTCATCTTTCTTTTTTTGATTTTTTTTGCTCCCTTGATTAAAATGAAGATAAATTTGCTATTTTCTTTGTATTTCTTGATGGTGGTGGTGTACGGCGGAGGTGTAGTGGTTTTGGCTTCTAGTGATAGTAGTGCGACACAGAGGAAGCTTGATCAGACACCCACTTGGGCCGTTGCAGGTGTTTGTGCTGTTATGATCATCATTTCTATTTTATTGGAAAAGGGTCTTCACAAGTTTGGAACGGTATGTCTATTTGCCTGTCAATTGATTTGCGACTTCTTTGAATATTTTTCACCGTTTTCCAGACATGGTTTTTCGTTTTTGCTTCTTATACCAATAAATTGTTTATGTTTTTTCATTAATTCTTATTGTTGGGTGGTCTTTAACTATTATTGCATTTTGCTCTTCTTTGATTCAGCAGACAAGAATTAAAGACATACTTAATTCAGAGAATGGAAAATGCTTTCTGTTTCTTTCTCTCTGTCTCCTTCAATTTTGGATTTTTCAATTTGCCAATTGAGAGATTGATATTTTTTTTTAATTATTATTACTTTCTCCGCTGCTTTAGCCCTTATACTGTAGCTCTCAAAGTGAAATTAACATTTGGTGCCAAATTACTTGTAAGGCTTATTCTTTTCCAATTTTATCTTAAATGTAAGTAAAGCCACGTTGCTGATATCTGCTTAATTTTGTTTGAAGAATAGTTAATTGGACCTGTGATCTTGCTATGATGGATTTTCCTAATTGTATTTGTTCTAAACTATGAACTTTTTAATTCAGTGGTTGACAGAAAGGCATAAGAGAGCTCTATTCGAAGCCTTGGAGAAGATCAAATCTGGTAAGTAAGATAAGAACAATGTTTATGCTAATTAGTCAACAGATCATTGGTTGAACGAAGCAAAGCCAATCTGTTTTAGTGATTATAATTAGCATATGGACCAGCAACATAGAAATAAAGAAGAGGCAGAAATTGTCATTGAAATGAAATGTTCTTGATACTCATATTTGTGATTTTTGAAACACTACTATTTAAAAGGTTTCTAATTTGACTCTGAAATGATGAATGCAGAGCTGATAGTTTTAGGATTCATTTCACTGCTCCTTACTTTTGGGCAGACATACATTACAAAAATATGTATTCCCCAAAAGGTTGCAGACACTATGTTGCCATGTCGGGCGGATGGTGTAAATGATGAAACTGAAGAAGGGCATCGTCGGCGGCTATTGTGGTTTGAACATAGGATTTTGTCAGGTAGTGAAAGCACTACTAAATGCAAAACGGTGAGTTTATATGTTGCCAATTGGCTTTTTTCTTTTTCTATTGGTACTTGATAAAGCAATCAAAAATAAAGCAGTTAAGTGAAAACTATTAGTGATAGCTTTCAAGGAATATTTTACTACCAGCAAATTAAAGAAGCCTTTTCTGAATATTTCTTTTGGTTAGTGGAATGTATGAGTGGGTGCCAGATAAGTGATAACTAAATTAATATGAATGTTGATTCCTTAGTATGATTTTTCATATATGGACTAACTAATTCAACAAGGCATGCTATAATTGGTAGACCATTGAAGCACACAAAATCTAACGTAATTGTTCTCATTAAACCATGAGGGGTGAACTGGACTAATTGTTTTATGGAGAAAATTATATACCTACATGCAGTGAAGTTCATTTAGGATGCTGAATTAAGATTTCCAGTCAAGAAAAATTCAACCTTTAATAGATATTTCTGTTAATTATGAAATCATTAATTTGTGCTTAAGACCACCCTGTGTTAAACAATTTCATTTACATCTATCTTGGTTTTGCTTCTAATGTCTTACATTCCAAATTTAAAATTATTGGACACTGTCTTATAGCTTTTCTCTTCAATCTGAGTTGGTCTCAAATATATTTTTATCGGGCATTTCATAAAGGCACAAGCCTTCTTATATGTCAATTGATACTTACTGCCTTAAAAATTGTAGATCGCATTTTTGTCAAATGCATTGCATTCAGACCCAGAGAAAGGTCGTTCATTTAGTTTTATTTTACAGGGCTATGAACCACTTATATCAGTTAATGGATTGCATCAATTACACATCCTCCTGTTCTTCTTAGCAGTCTTTCATGTGGTATATAGTTTAACGACCATGATGCTTGGAAGACTAAAGGTATGGAGATGTTTTTTTTTTTGTACTTTTCTAACAAATCTCATTTATTTAGAAAATGGGCAGCATTAGGTATTTTCATTGCTAGAAAGGAAAACCTTTAGAGTAAGGCTTAGTGTAGAGATTTGACTAGAGACAGTCATTTTGGATTTATATCAAAATAGGCAAGCTTGTTGGTAATTCTATATCCTGCTAATAATTATAATGAACCAAGTTAATTTTATATCCAAAGGCTCATAATAAAAACAAAGGAAATGACACTTGATGATATTTAGTTACTTAACAAAGTTGCTTTCTGCAGATTCGTGGTTGGAAGGAATGGGAGCAGGAGACTTTATCCCATGATTATGAATTTTCAAATGGTATAATATTGTCACCCTCTGTGTTGTAGCCTGAAACTTTCGGCCTTTTACTCTTAATAAATGGGTCTACATTTCATCTCTGATGCTAAAATTTGATAAACTTTTATGTGCAGATCCTTCAAGGATCAGACTTACACATGAGACATCTTTTGTGAGAGCACATACTAGTTTCTGGACTAGAATTCCTTTCTTCTTTTATATTGTAAGATATATTTCACTCAGCAACACAGTTTCATTTTCATTTTTTTATTCAGAAAATCAGTATAAAATGTGTTTACGATGTGGCTTGAATATTGATTGGGATTTTCCAATTCTTATGTCTAAGTATGCATTTCTTTACATAAGATGAGGATACTTGACAGTTTTTGGAAAAGAAATTGAATGCATGGATAAATATCAAAATGGGGAATATTTTATATTTGTTGATATTATTTCAATCTATGGCATTGCAGGGTTGCTTCTTTCGACAATTTTTTAGGTCTGTTAGCAAGTCTGATTACATGACATTGCGCAATGGATTTATCACAGTGAGTTTTGAAACACATAATTTACATCTTCTGGTGTTGGATAGGCCACTCTTATTTTGACAGTGCTATATTTGTAGGTCCATTTATCTCCTGGAAGTAAATTTAACTTCCAAAAATACATCAAAAGATCATTAGAGGATGATTTCAAAATCGTCGTGGGAGTAAGGTAAGCATTAATTTTTATTCATCTGAGGTATCATCATGTTATGCTCATATTTGGTGCAGTTTGAACTTACATTAATAAAATTCTCAAATATGTTAGTCAACCTAACTAAATGAATGTTGTTGACAGTCCAATTTTATGGGCATCCTTTGTTATTTTCTTGCTCCTAAATGTTAAAGGTAATGTACCTCTTTCTCTCTCTTTCTCTCTCTTTTCTTTGAAGATTTTGGAACAGATACGCACTTACAAATTGAAGTTGCAAGATTATGAGAAGTCTGAATTTTTGTTGGTGATTCTTTTAGGATGGCAAGCGTTATTTTGGGCTTCTATAATCCCCATGATTGTAAGATATCTATTCTTGAAAACCATTGTCCTGATGAAAAAAAGAAAATCAATTTTCTAATGATTTATTAATTGGTTGCAGATAATCTTAGCTATTGGAACAGAGCTTCAGTCCATTCTGACAAAGATGGCCGTTGAAATTGCAGAAAGGCATGCTGTAGTGCAAGGGATGCCTCTTGTGCAAGCCTCAGACAAATATTTTTGGTTTGGCCGGCCTATGTTAGTTCTTCATCTTATCCATTTTGCCTTATTTCAGGTATTGGATCACCTTCTCTTTTACAGACATATTGAATATAACTTACCTGTGCAATGACATAAATCTGAATATTAAAAACCATACATATACATTAGAAATGTGAATGCTTCTTGAAAAGCTCCAT
Source organism: Jatropha multifida (assembly GCA_948099535.1). Taxonomy (NCBI): domain Eukaryota; kingdom Viridiplantae; phylum Streptophyta; class Magnoliopsida; order Malpighiales; family Euphorbiaceae; genus Jatropha; species Jatropha multifida. Next base: position 34,134 of record CANUEX010134733.1, read on the forward strand.
ACTTCAAGACTTCTGAGAGTTTTATGATTTGATTTCCTGCCAAAATAATTTAATAATTTTCTCTTGACTTAACTTTCTTGTATATGCAGAATGCTTTTCAGATAACATACTTCCTGTGGATATGGGTAAAGGACTGCTCCCACCAATCTTTTTATTTGCTGTATCTTTCGTCCAATCCATCCATGTTTTGCTCGTATTATGCTCACTAATAAATTTATTTATATGCAGTATTCATTCGGGTTAAATTCTTGCTTCCATGCCAATTTCAAGCTTGCAATAGTAAAGGTTGCTTTGGGGTAAGCATTTTCTTTTAGGCATTTAATCTTTGTTTTAAATTGAGTTGCTGGATTGAATTTTTGCTTCGGCCTTGCAGGGTCGGAGTCCTATTTCTATGCAGCTACATCACACTTCCATTATATGCCCTTGTAACTCAGGTACTCTAATCATGTACTTAGATTCCACAAAGGGCTAAATTCCGTTGCTAAACCAGGCTTTTACTGATAATTTTCAGTACTAGGCCAAGCTTACAAATTCTTGCATACAAAAGTTCATCCACAAACCTATTCATTATGTTGCATTCCTTTTCCTTTACTTTTTTTATTAATTGAAACCACCGTCGGTGAATACACTCAGATGGGTTCGCATATGAAGAAATCAATATTTGATGAACAAACAAGTAAGGCACTTAAGAAGTGGCATATGGCTGTAAAGAAGAAGCAAAGGAAAGGAGGGAAGTCTCCCACCAGAACTCTAGGTGGAAATTCAAGCCCAGGATCTACACTGCACTCTTCTGGACGGTCACTGCACCGATTCAAAACTACCGGGCATTCTGCTCGTTCATACGCCTATGAAGACCAGGAAATATCTGATATGGAAGCCGAGGCATTGTCACCGACACCATCAACAACCAACTTGGTTGCAAGAACTATTCAGAATGATCAAGCAACTGAACTAAGCGAACCTCATGATGATGACAAAGAAACAAGTAATGAAGATGACTTCTCTTTTGCCAAGCCTGTCTTGACCAAAAAGCCTTAATGATATAGTATAGTTAGTGGCTTTTCCTGGTGCAGTTGTGCTGTTCATGCCATTGCACCACCTTGTACATGAGGTTCTAAGAAAAGATTATAGCTCGAGTCATTTATTGCATAAATTTTGTTTTTTACATATATATATATGCAGTTTATAAACGAGCAAAGGCATTATGTTTTGTTTCTCAAATTTTATTAGATAAAAATATTAAGTAAATATGCAATTTCTATTAATTTAAAATATTAAAGATTATTATTATCTTTTTTTGATAAAATTTGCGCTTTTTAATTACTTGATGCAAATTTGAGGTAGCATTTTGAAAAAAAAAAGAAATTTTTAATAAATTGTATATTGCCTTCATAAGGGATTAATTAAACAAAATATTTTATATTTTCACTTTTATTAATTAAAATATTGTTAATAATATATTCAATAGGATCAATAATTAGATTGATAAAAAAAATACTGAATAATATTTCAATTCTATTCTACGATAACGGATGGGAAGCAATTTGTAGTTAGCGGCAGACCAATATTTGAAGTTGGAGGCTACAGAGAAATTCTCAAAATTATGGGGCAGAAATACAAAATTCACATATTTCTTTAGAGTGACTCATAAAATTGTAATTTCATCCGATTGAGACTTCACTTTTTAGTTTTTGATAATAATTTTCACACCTTATCCCTCTGTAAGACATGATACGTCGCTCAATAAATGTTTATTAAACACTTATTCTGAATAAAAACGCAATAAACATATTACAAAAGACTTAAATAAGATGATTTCGAAACAAATCTTTATTAATTAATTTATTTTCAAAAACATTACTTAGGAGTAGGGTCAAAAACTCTTTCTATTTTTAGAATATACATTTATATATGGGGAAAAGTACTTATAACAATATAAATTTTGTTTCTCAATTATGTATATTCATTTATCACAAATGATTTCATAACTCATAAGTCTAATTGAAACATAGTTATATGCAACATACCGGATCCATTCATTTTCATGTATATTTTTATATATAATAACAATAGTAAGATATTTTAAGTACTAAATAAAAACATATAGACATATGATTTATACTCTATACCGACATTAGGAGTTTACATAATCTTTAATTACATATATCTGTTCATATACATACGTCTGCTCTATTAATGTTTTATACATCAGACAAAATTCCTAAAAAAATTATATACATGATAGCTACAACAATAGGTTCTTTTTCTACGTTAAATAAAAAGAAATCCAACAACCAGCAAGACTCACTCTTCTGCTTTTTTCTTTTTTTTCTCTTCCATAGTATAAAAAATACTGTCTCTAAGCAAATTGCTTAATGGTGAATATATATATATATATAAAATCAAGTATAAATTCACATTTTTTTCAAAATGTTAACCATAACTATAAATCAAACTTCATATGAAAATCCTTTTCATTTAATCTTTCTTGAAAATCAATTTTTCTTTCAACTTAGTAAATAGTTTAATAAGAAAGTATATTAATAATAGTGTTAGAAATTCTTTGCTAAAAAATTAATAATTATCTTTATGTAAATATGGTTACTGAGCATCATAATTATTAAAAACATTAATTCAATTATAAGTAAAGCATTATTTTAAGAAACTTGACGATAACCAATTTAGTTTCAACAGCTTAAATAAACTCTGATGGGTCATCAATCTCTTATAAGCTCATTAAGAAATCTATCTCAACTTTAATCTGTTATTTATATCTCGATAGAAGATGGAGAATCTCAACCTTTTTTAAGAAGGAATAATATTATTTGCTTATCATTCATTTCTATATTGATTACAATATCAGCAGGACAATAACTAAGTCTATCAGCTACTGTGAGACTATAAAACATTTTATATATTAACATAATTTGATACATATTGGGCAACAATCCATTTCATCAAATAATACTAAAACATTCATTCATAGCCGCTCCTCATTCTACAGATAACAATTAGCCAACATACTCATTTCTCATATAAATTACTTTCAATTTAACTTTTAAAAATTGTAAGGTTTTCCCTTTTGATCATAAATCACTTTATGAAGTTAAATGTGAAATCAAATGCATTTTGATTTTAAACAAAATAAGAAATGATTATTGCACTAACCTGAATTGAAAGGCTCTTCGAAGCTTTCTTCAGTACTTATGGGTTTATCTTCCTTCCTTTTAAAATTCATGCTTTTTTTATAATTTCACTATACTTAACCAAGTACTGTATGACCTTAATTTAGGTATAAATCGCTTTATTTTCAACGCTTAATCACATCTTAAAAACACAAAAAAAAAAAAAATGGGACTTAATAACATATCAAAGGAATGCTAAACTCTTAATAACAAGGTTTCCATCGTATAAGTAGTATGCATTTCTTTAGCTATATCTCTAGTTTTTTAAATCCATTCGTCCTAAAATTTTAACAGTATCTTTCTCACATCCTTTTTGCGCCTAAGGCTCAAGAAAGGCGTGCCTTTCTATTTTTTGTTTTTCAGAACAAGTCACCGAAGGTTTTTTTCTATATAAATCTATCTGGCCAACATCAGTTTACACAAAATAAATAAATAAACATGAAAGAAATGAAATGCAACTCAAAAACCAGATGTGTGCTTTTGCGGTCCAAGCTCCACTCTTTCGTCTATAACTCTCCTCTTGCAATCGAACTCTCCGCATAAAACGTGAAATGCGGAGTAATTCAATGCATCAGTCCATTAAAATACAAAGCGAGTGTTCTCTCGAAAAAAAATACAAAGCTAGTGGATCAGCATTCCACACTCATACCCATGGATGGTGTTGAATCTTTGTACGTTTTTCTTGACTACAATCTTGTTCGTTTAGATCTGAAAAATTACAATCACAATCCCTCTTCAGCTATACCTCCATTCCCACCATCGCCAACTGTTGTCGTAAAATATTCAGATGTTGGTTGTCCTGTCGATTTTGCTACAATGGAGGTTGTCAAATTCGAATCTAAGATATATATACTAGGCGGCGGCGGCGACGACTCAAAGGATATCTACGAATTCGATCCCAGAAAGAGTTCCTTTAAGAGATGTTCCTCCTGGGTTTTATGCTTTCGAGGTTTTGGATCCCTCATCTTCCGATCCCTGCTGGGAGGTACTACCTAATCCCCCTTTCTATACTGCTTGTTGTTATGATAGCACTGATGATAATTGTGTGAGAGGACATTTTGTCCTCGACCATAAGCTGTACCTCTGTACCTTGTCGTATGAGCTCTACTACTTCGACACTCGCGAAAGACGCTGGGATATTGATGGAAACATGTTCAAATATACGTACGACTATTCCAATACTTCTGTCTTCCTTATTGTTTCCAATACAGGGGAGGATGGTGTTGGAAGATGTAATCATTTCTTACGAGCAAGATAGGTTTGACTTCCCTAGAACGGTACAATTTTATGGATATCTCTACTCGTCAGATGGTTGTCTCTTAGTATGCCAGAGACTAAGCGATGTATTCTCTGGCATTTCTTCAATGAAGCTATGTCTACACTCAATTATTTTGATTAAGATGGACGATGGAAGAATGTGTGCACTAGGATGCGGGAACAATTTTTGCATTTCAAAATTACGGTATGTTTTTGCCATATCAATTTTTAGTGTCAGCAAAATGCCTAATGCCAATGCAATCGAAGAGGAAGCAGCAGCAAATATGCCTGGAGATATCATCTTTGAGGATGAGGTAGAGGACAAGTTCCTGAAAGTGCAGGTTGACAAGCAATACATCTTCCTTTTTCCTGATTATACAAGCAGCCCTACGGCGGCATTCTTAGTCTAGCTTATTCCATTCCAAAAGTAAACTCTCAGTTTCCAATAACATGGCTATTTAGCATGTTACCAAATGCATATTACCAGATGCAAAATGCACAGACTACCATTATATATATTGAATTGATGTTTACAATCAGCTCCACCTCATATTGTCGATGTTGTAACCCCGGCGCTTTTCTCCTTTATAAATTGCATGTATATATTTTAAAAAATCATATGAAACAAATGACTTCACCTAACTGCACTTCAAAGAGCCATAATCTTTTCCTAGTACCTCCTGTACAAGGTGGTGCAATGGCAACTCCATTATCCAGCTCATTTCTAGTGGTACGACTTGTAGTATTTCACATATCCATATGGAAGCAAACTATTCTGGGCACTGTGTATAGTTCTGGTTCCTTTATCCTTTTTATTACAAAAGGAAAAAAACTCGCGAATGATTATTGCGATTAGAGCTTGCTAGTTTTGTTTTTTTTTTTTTTTTATAACATTTTTGCTCCCCTCATATAATAATAATATTATTATTATTATTTTCATTCTATTGTCAAGTCGTACATGCACTTATCACTAAATTATGCATTGGTACGTGATGGTAATAAGTTTTGATCAATGATTTATTTTTAATCATATATATATATATATATATATATATATAATATTTTAAATAAAAAAGAATTAGAAAAAGACAAATGGAATCCATTATCTTGGATAGTGACATTATTATCTAGTATAAGGATTATGTTATTGAGTTTTGTTTGAATAGCTATCCTCTTTCAACAATGAAATGCAAAGGCTATGAACACTATAAAAATTGCCTTCCAAGCCATTTCCTTTCACATACACAACTTTGTTTTGGGTCATCTTGTAGAATGTATAAATTTGGAGAAGATAAATGGAATCCATTTTCTAAGCATAGGATTATATATTCAGGGACATTCGACAAAATTGGAACAATATGGAGAAGATTAACATGACTCTTTGCAAAGATCACACACATAACGATATAGAGAAGATTAGCATGCATGTCTGTAACACCCGGTGCCTAATCCAAGAGAATCAGACGGTGAGCGCTACATTCAGTGTCGGAGTACCGACCTATGTCACTTACTAACTCTAAATATTTATCAAATAATTCATTTTCAAATATTATTTAACTCCACAATTTAATTGAATTAATTCCACAATAAAAATAATATTCATTAGTTGTCGCAATTCACAAAAAATATTCGTGAAATATTTTCTATCCACCTAAATCATGCAAACATGTTCCAAAAATATTAATTATAATATTAAACACATGTAGTAATTTTTTTCGGACCGAAACAATACCAAGTCCCAAACCGATGATACTATTTACAGACTGATAAATCACTATTCACCAATAATTTATTACTTACTCTGTCATCAAAAATTTACATCTTAACTTTAATTAATTAAGACCGCTCACATAAAATCTAATTAACTCCACAAATATTAATTATGCTCAATATCATTATCAGGTCCAAATAAAATATTATTTTTTCCTTGAATAATACTATTCATGATCCGTTCAAATAATATCATTTTAAAATCTAAAATTTTGGGGCGTTACAGTGGCTCCGTGCAAAGATGACACATAATTTCTTCGGTGATACCCCAATCATGTTACTATTTCTTTTGTTTCTACATCTTAAGAGTTGGGATTGGTCTTGTCATTATCCTCTCTTGTCCCTTTCAAGTTTGAAATTAATGAATTGATATAAGTTTTTTGGACTTTGATACCAAACCGGAAGTATTGTATAAATGGGTGAGATTTGAATCTTGAGAGCTACTTTACTAAATTGTGTCAATTCACCCATATTTCATCAAACAGAAATTGTGGATAGTAACGTGATTGAATGTCCATTCGTAGATATTGAATTTTAAAAATTTATGTCTAATATACTAGTTTTGAATCCTCTTCCGTACACAATATCTATTCTTTTTTTTTTACACTTCAATTTTGACATACCAAATAGACATTATATTAAAAATTATTTTTTAAAAAATATTCTTATTTTTTTAATGTGAAAATTAAATAAGAGCAATTCACATTAGCATTGGAGATACTACTAAATAGATTTAATCGCTAAAGAAGACCAAAATTTGTAGATTTTTTAAAAAAAAACTTGGCCAATATTTTTATTTTTGTCAATAATACCCTATACATATTTTTAATTGCCAATTATGAGAGTTTCGATTGGATGTGGGCGAGTGATGCAGCTTCAGGAGCAAAGAAATCTACTTACCAAATCTTAGAGTCACTGATGATAAAAATTTGACAGGAGGATATAAATTTAGATAACAAATAAAAAAAAATCTCATACACAATGATTTGCAAATTTGGGGATTAATTAATTAAACTCCAATAGTATCCACAATCCACGTGGACAACTAAAAAAATAAATTTCATGTGAGTGGCAGAAGGAAGGGGACCCCACATTATAGACACTGCACATGCTTCTGAAAGATCTCTTAGGAAATCTTATACTGATTCAGTTATATGCTCTCTCATAAATTTTTTATTTTTATTTTTTTGCAAATAATTTCACAGTTATAATTATTTTATTTTATTTATTGAGGTTGAGGTGGAAGAGTTTCATTTTCATCCATTCAATTCTCAAAATATCAATGTCTTCTTCTTCTGCCTTCATTACAATTAATTGGATTCTCACAAATTACATAATTACCACTTAGCAGCTTATTATTATTATTATTATGTTTTGAAGTTATTTTTTGCTAATAGTATATATATAATATTGCAGAATATATAAAAAATTACCGTTCTTTCTGTTTTTTTTTCTTGTTAAAATTCTGAAGCCTTTTTTTAATCGGAAAATATTTATTTGTTTATAATGTTGATTCAGTTAATTACTCCATCTATCTCAAAATATAAGTCGTTTTTAGTTTGTTATTTTGTCGTAAAATATAAGTTGTTTTGTATATTTCAAAAAGTAAAAGATGATATTTTTTCAATATTGGTCTTGTTTACATTAAATACAAGTAATTATTGATTTTGAGGTTAATTTCTCTATAAGGGCTTGACCTATATACATAATCATTTAACGGGGTATCAACTTCAATTTATAATTTAAAAATATATAATCTTGACGGAAAAATGCCTTAATCCAATGAGTGCAAATACATACGTTTGTGACTTTGACATGAGCCATATTATGTCATGCTATAATTTAATTGAAGAGAAATAATTTATGCTTAAAAAAATATTTGCAAAGGAAACAAATATTTTCTAATGGTTTGACTTAAAATAACTTAAACATTTTCTAAAAAAAATTAAATATATTCATATACATACACACTATCAAACCGATCTCAATTAAAATATCTCTTAAAAAAATCTAAATTAAAATAAAATTAATAATTGCACTCTCATTATCATTTTCCTTTCAATAATTGTAAAATTGCTTTCATTATTGCAAATCTGACTATTATTTATCATTTTTTCTTTAAATTAAGTTAGATATTAAAGTAAATTATTTTTTTAAAATTTTTTATTAATAGACTGAAAATTATCTATTGATTCGTCAAATTAGTAAAAACTCGCGAAAGTGAAAAGATGAATCGAATTCTTATACGCTAAGAAATATATTTTTTTTTAGATTCTCTTTCATTTTAATATTTTTTTTCTTTTTTTAAAATATTTTTTGAGGGTATAACTTCAATCCCTCTCATGGTCTTCGCCCTTGGAAAGATCTCGTTGCCCTCTTTCATCAGCAGCCATGTTGTCGCAAGCCTTCATGGAACATGTCATTATTGTCATCGTCAAGGCTTCTGCTCCGCTTTCGCTATCTTTCCGGTCGGACTTGAGTCGAACCAACTTATTCTTGATCATACTAATTATTATCTAAGGGTTAGCATATTTTGGTAAAAACCGAAAACTGAGCTAAATTATTTTCGATTTTCAGTTTCAGACTTCAATGTTCACAATTTTGTAACTTTGGTTTTCAATTTTTGGAACATTTATTATATGAAATCGATCCATTTGGTTTCGCATTCGGTGCAATTTAATTTCAATAAAAAGCTAAATTATAATAAAATTAAAAATTATTTTATGAAATTATTTTTTATTTAATATCATTATTCCTATCAAAATTTTCAACGATTCAGTCTATTGTAATTAATGAAGATGATAAAGATGATTTACAAACCGTTGAAGATAAGTTTGAAAAAAATCATTTATTAATTATCATCTTTTAAAATATTCAAAATGTATTATATTTTTAATAAAATAATCACTTTAAAATGATTTTTATTTTGGAACGACGAGAATATAATTTTAAACATTATTACCCTAACAAATTCATGAAATATAATTTTTTTATTTAGAAAAAAAATGAGAAAATCAAATTCACAAGTCAACAAAATAGGCTAATAACTAATTCAATTTATAAAAATTTTAAATGAAAACATAGAATAGCAAAATAAATAAATAAATTCTTTAGTTTTTGGACCACAACATAAAATAAACATTTCATCATCAAGCTAATGCCTAACAGTCCAACATTATTCTATGAAAAATAAAAATAAAAATAAAAATTATTAATTTTATTTTTTTGAGGTATATTATATAATTAGAAGGGTAAGAGAGTTCAAAAAACAAACAAATTGGGCCAAGTTGTCTCCTTTGGTCCACATTAGGAAGGAAGAGTGTAAAGTGGTCCCTTAGAGTAGAGGAACATGTCTCCCCTGGGTAATAATCCACTACATGCTTCTTTTGCTACATTTGTTACTCCCACCTTCCTCTCTTATCTTCTTCTTCCTCTCCTTGCTATTAATATCACTTTCCTTCCTATCCATTTACTGAACTAGAACCTCCCCTACCAAACTTTATTAATATTTTTTTTTTTTCAAAATCCTCCAGTTCTTGATTCCTACATATACACACACTCGTCCAAGTTTCAAGAAATTAATTCTTGATCTTTCTTTCTTGAATTTTGATTCCTCTGCTAATATATGTTATTTATCAAGAAACCATGCCTCGCTTTCCAAGAATGCTCACTGGCTTCGAATCTACTCCGGCGGCCGACCCACCGGAGTCGGTCAACGTTGAGTCAGACTTTGTGGTAATATTGGCTGCTCTTTTGTGCGCATTGATATGTGTGGTTGGACTAATTGCTGTGGCTCGGTGTGCTTGGCTCCGCCGTGGCAGTGGAGGCAGCACTTCTCGTTCCCCGTCGCAGGCTGCTGCTGCTGCTGCTAATAAAGGGTTAAAGAAAAAGATTGTCCACTCTCTCCCTAAGTTCACGTACGGCGGTGGTTCTTGTAAGTTTGCGTCGACAGAATGCGCAATTTGCTTGGGTGAGTTTGCTGAGGGAGATGAGGTCAGGATTTTGCCACAGTGTGGACATGGTTTCCATGTTGGATGCATTGACACGTGGCTGGGGTCCCACTCCTCCTGTCCTTCTTGCCGTCAGATCTTGGTGGTGGCCAGATGTCAGAAATGCGGCCAGTTTCCTGCTATCTCCTCCGGCCGCGGTGGACCTGCGGCTGAAACTAATTGCAAGGGCGGGGAAGACAATAACAACAACAACAACAACAACAATAGCAATAGCAATAGCAATAGCAATCAAACCCATAATGTAATTGTTGGGTTTCTGCCTTGACGAAGTCTTCAATTAGGAATTTGGCCATTTCTGTGTATTGTATAGCTTCTATTAGAGGTTTTGTAATGCATATTATTTGCTTCCCTGGATAGAGGCAAGACCTAATTACAGGCTAAAGAATCTATGATCATGAGCTTTTTCTTTTTTCTTTTTATTTTTGTGTAAATGAGAGAACCCACGATTCAATCCTCAATTAACTTGATTGATCTGATCACAACTTGCCATGGACATGATTGCTTTTTCCAAGCTCACATGGGTAAGTACAGAAGAAGTTTCACACATTTTGTTTTTGAACTTTGAAGTGGGTTTCCTTCAATGAATGAAAATTTAGGCATATTAGGTAATTGACTAGGTTCCATATAAAAGTGATGCTTCACCAAAAGTCCAAAATGTAAAGTTATTCAGTCCAAAAGAGTTTGTATTCTTGAAGTTGAAGAGTGATTTGATTCCCTATTTTGCATCTTTGCTTGCTTGCTCACTTTAAATCCTTAGTCTTTACAATAATTGAAACTTATCATTCACTAATCACTATTCCTATTCTCTTTCCCTTTCATTCTTCACTTCCTACTCTTCTTTTGTGCCTCTCATGTGGCTCTTTAGATAAAGTCATGCATCCATTATTCTAAAATTTACCATTGGCTCTGTTTTTTTTGTTGGTTACACAAAATTTACCATTGGCTTTGAAGGGGAATAACTAATAGGGATACTTGAGGAATGGGAAAATTTTGTCTATTTTTTTAAAAGAATTTTTTTTAGGTTAATCATTCAAAATAAACACAGATTTAAAATTTTCAAGTTTTAAATGTAAAATTATATAAAAGAATATTTAATCATTTCAATTGTTAAGTTATCTAAAGCTTATCTTTATAACATAATTTCATATTTGAACAAAACAAAAATAACCAAATTAAAATTCTCTCTCTATATATATTGGGAGAGTGGATTTTGAACTTATATTGTTAGAGTAGACATAAATTTATTATTAAATTATATTTTATTGCACGACCTAATTATGGAAATTACTTACCTACTTCCAATTCAATATAGATAACCACCATATACCAAGTTAATCGATAATTGTTATTTCAAAATTTTTCACGGATTAGAACTCTTTTATCTCTTTTTCTCTCAATAAATTTCGACAGTACCCTTATTTATCCTCTGTATCATCATTAGATTAGCTTGATTCATGGGTTGATCTATACATGAAATGTAAATAAGTATCATCAATTACAGTACGAGCTAATGTGTGAATTTTATTCTAAACTTTGTTCGATTATTCTTGTGATCTCTTAAATTTTAAGAAAGTTCAATTATGACTATATTTTCATATTTCAATAATAATTATATTTCTCACTAAAATGAAATATATCTACGGGAGTTCAATCATGACCTACACTTTGACGGTGAAATATATAATTATTATTAAAAAATAAAAATGTAGGTAGTGTCATAATGGATTCTTCGCAAAAGTTCAGAGGCCAGAAGGATAACCGTGGAGAATACATAGTAATACCAAACGGAGAATTAGAAGGCAAGGTAGGATGAATATTGAGAACCGTTGAAAGGGGAATCTTGAGTTTGTGTGAATGTAGGGATTAGAGCTATACCAAGAATGATAAGACAATAAAAAACTATAAAGGAGATGCTTGGAATGGAAGTGGTCTTCCACAATTATCCAATCTGATGAATCCAAGAGGCATGTTTAAGTGGTCATACATTATTCTAAATGGCCTAAAAGAACACTGAATTTGCACTGATTGCACAAAACTCAGCACTCACCACCTTTTTTTTGCCCTTTTCTACAAAAAGATCTTAACTTGTGGCCCGCTATAAATCCGAGGTTATGCTTCTTAATAATAGGAAAAAAATATCTTATAAATATCTCATGGGAAAATTATTATAGGATTTATGTGATTTGCAAGATACAATTGGTCCGTTATTTTATTTTTTATTTATCATTACACTTCAGATCATTTTATCTAATTTTTATATCATTTCTGTTAAAGCCAATAAAAAAACACAGATCGAAATAGAAATTAAAATTTTATATGAGAAAAACTACAATACAATTTATATATGATTTGAGAAATATAACTATTCTGTCTCTATATTTTTTAAAACATATTAAAGGCGAGAAGAGATATTTAATGAAAAAAAACATAAAAATGGACTTATAGCCTGGTGAACTGTACAAGATATTGTACTGAATTTTTCCTGTATCGCATTTATCTGATCTGATGATATCTATCTATCAACCACCACCTTTCCTTTCAACTGTCAACTTTCAACTCAAGAATGATTAGAAGTGCACTAAAAGGACATTCACACTGACTTGAAAAATACAAAACTTGAGTCTCAATTAGTGCTTTGTGCTAGTCTCCTTCGACATGGCTTTTTATAATTGAAAATTTGAATGACTCAGATATAATGGAAATTTGCCTACCTTTCCTCTAACTCGGATAAAATCCAACCCTTTACAAGATCATCATATCTCCTGAAAGTTGCTAGTTTGTGTCATGATATTCCATTTCCTCAGTTAAAAAGAACAACTGCTCATACTAAAGTACCTGTCTGTCTCTATTGTGACCCTGCCAACTCTAGGTATGATAAATAAATGAAATATCAACTGGTTCTGTTATGCATAGCTTTATACAGTCAACAAAAGTTCAATATCAAGAGAACACTACTTCCACATAGAATTATGAACATTATCCTGCTTAGGTATAGAGAAAAGTAATGAAAAAGTAACCTAGTATAACTCCCACTCAGCTGCAGCAATTGCAGCGTAGTGTCGGTTATTTGATTAACATGTTGCCAAAGGTGAATCTTTTTTCTTTTCTTGAAGAATACATCATATCTAAATATTAAAAAGGTAAAAACCACTGGCAGAATACAGACTTGTCACCCACAGATAAAGCAAATCTGCCCCATATGCAAAACCAACTATAAGTAAACCTAGAATTTCAGCTGTTTCGACTTATATCATGTTTTGTCCCATATCTTAAGTATTATCCTTGTGCATGAAACAACATGCGCTCATTCCTCATCAGCCACTTGCACTTAAAACTGAAGAAGTGAGCTAATATGACATACAATTTCAAGAGCCCATCTGGTTTACCCCGTATACGTATTTGACTGATATCCATAATGTAAACTTGTCAGGAATGGGATTCAAGGGTTATAAAAATCAACTACTTGCGCTACATACTGATCCTTTTGATCAATCAAGCGCCTCTTCGTCATCGCTGCCCCCACCAAACATGGTAGCCATTTTCATTGCCAATTTTGCAGCCATTTCTCTCCTTTGAAAATCAGGCATAAATCTTAAGTTGTCACGTATATTTCCAATCTCAGACATTAACTGCTCCAAATCTTCAAACTCAAAAGGTGTAACTTCATTTGTTTCTGTTTTTATGTTACTATCTTCTACATTGAGCACTACTTCCTTGTGCTGCAATTCTACCATTGATGTTGAGGGCTGTTGCTCTTTGTTGTCAAACTTTTCCCAGTTGTCATGATCATGTTCTATAATATGACTATTCTGACCAATTGATCCCCTTACATCTGACACAGAACTAGTACCAGTTGCAGAAACCCATTCTTCATTTGTGACATCCCATTGTTCAGCTGTACCAGCAGACAGCACTTCATACTCGAATTCATAATCAGATTCTTCTTCTGACAAGTCTGCGCAGGGGATATGAAACATTTAGCATTCAATTAACGGGAAAGAAAAAGATATGGCACATAAAATAAAACCTTCTATAGTAGGTAGTGTTGGCTGAGTTATGTTGTTGCCAGATTTTAGTATCATTCCAGGCCACATTTGAGCAGAAAGAGCACCAAAAAGGCGCTCAACTCCTTGTGAATCACCATCAGCTGATAAACCTGTAACAAACATCTTTATTATCTTTTGGATACCAAAAGTGACATTAACATTATAAGATACTAATTGCAAATGCAATATCTTTCCTGGTTAATCCTCTGTTGTCCAAATCCTGATTCAATGCTACCATAATCTCAACTATGGGCCTTGTGATGTTTGCTTTCTACTTTTTATTTTACACACAAAATTGCAATCTTATTAATTATTAATTTCAAAAATCTCAGTCCATCAGCTGGAAAGTTTCATCAAGGTACAATTTCACATCCTGTGTCATATACAAATTATGCATAATGACTGGCCTTAAGTATAAAGCAGCTAAGCAAAATATTCTCATTCTAAAGATATAGAACGTGAGGCATAACGATAACATAATTTAGTCCCGGTTGTTATATTTTTTTAATGTGTTAGTGAAGTGGTGGAAGAAATAAACAAATGAAGAGTGTAATAACTAATTTACTTGCTGGTTAAATATATAGACAGGTAGGTAGAATGATAATCTAATTCATGGATTTTGAATATATTAGTCAAGTTGCCAAATTGTGTGCTAGTTGACTGAAGCTGAAAGTAGACAATAGGTCTTACATTTGTCAAAATCAGCATTGGCAGCACAGGCTTCAATGTACTCAATGTTGTGCTCAGTGCACCATTCAAGACACGATCTCTTGATATCCCCTGCTGGATCCTCACCACCCAATAGACTACTTCCTTCAGCTTCAGATATCCCAAACTCAGAGAAATCTGTATAAGCATCAGCAGAAGACGCTTCAAGATTCTTTAAGCGTCTTCTATATTCAGCATGAACTGGATGATCTGGAATAAGATCCACTTTGTTTCCAATACAAAGTGAAATTTCAAATTTTTGAACATCAGTGCGAGATACCCAATCCTGTAGCGCAACAAGAGACGATAACTGCACATAATCAAATAAAAGAACACACCGCATCAGTACATCACTATGGAATGCAAATGATAAAATATAATTGCAGATTAAAAGCTAACCCCTAATGGAGATTGAAGCATCTGCAACTAATAATGCAACAAAAGTAACGATAGAGAGAGGCTAGGCTAACATCATTAATGTCGAAAACCATCACTAAGGCAGTGAGGCAATTATAAACCGGAAGGGTCTTGATGGAAAATTCATCATGAAGATGAGCCATCCATACAGAAACATCAGCTGTGTAATACTTTGTATTGATAGTCCACCTATTATGACAAGAAAAGGAACACAACATAAAATTATCATAATCAAATTAATGAAAAGCATCTTTGGAACAAACAAGGCAAAATCAACACACCCTTGGGCGAGTACTTCAGATGATGATTCAGAAGTATCTTCAAAATCCACTGATAATAATCCTACATCCAGAAAATAGTATAAATTGCAAAAAATTTAAGCATTTTCTCCATAACATAACTTAGTCACTCAACTAAGAAGATATTTCAATAATATTCCACATTAACAGTGATTACAAATAAATCTTTGGATTGAGATCTGAAATTGAATATAGCTGAAATGTTATTACTTAAAGATTACAACAATCACAATTTAGCATACCAAGCAACGAGCTTTCCTTATACGAATCAAAATCAATCAATCAATCAACAGAAAGAGAATGAGTGAGATATTTACGAGAGAGTAGAGTGCGCTTGCCAACGTTGGAGGATCCAATCATGAAGATGGCGGGTCGGTTCTCCAAAACTGTCCGATCAAGCGCTTCCATTTTTTGACAAAAAAAATTCAAATTCAGCAGTAGAATAAGTAAAAATTTTCTCTCTGAAACTTTCTTAACCCTAGAGGAAGAAAGTGAGAGAGAAATGTGCAACTGCAGCTGGCTTCACCACTTTGCTCCTTTGAGTTCATTCTTAACCAATCATATTTCGCCAATTCATCACTTTTTCTTTAAAAAAAAAAGAAAAATTACTTTTTTTAATTTAAAAATTTTCACAACCATCAAAATTTCAAGAACAAGTTTTGTAAATTCCCCAAATTCTTTCACAATTTGGCATAAAGTTCCAGCAAAAGGGCATAAATATGTTTTTTTTTTAATCTGAGTTTTTTTTTATAATAGAAATTCATATTTAATCACATTGCAAAAATCTACAAAATAATACTCATTTTGTCCCATTTTATTTGCTTGTTATTTTCTTTTAGGACCTTTTAAAATATTTGCAATATTTCTAAAATTGTATATTTAAATAATTATTTATTCCATAATAACCTTTACTATTGCTCGTAAATAAAATATTTTTATAATATCTTAATAATTTAAGGGTAAAAAAGGTAAAATAATTTAATTGTTATCTAAATTTTTTTTGAAAGGAAATTGTTATCTAAATTATTTTATAATCATATATTAATTTTGATTTGAACCGACAAAATTTGAAAATTAATGATCATTTTTGGCATTAATAACTAAATGCAATTTTAAGTTTTACTATAATTTTTATTTTATTTATTTTAATAGAAATTGCAAACAAATTTCTTAATTATTTATGTTGCTTTAGATAGTGCTTGTGATTAATTTAATATAATTAGTTCGATTTAATCAAAAGCAAGGAAGAATGTTAATATGCAAATAATTTTTCAATAATAAAAAAAATATATAACACTATCATTTAATAAGAAAAAAAAAGCTGACAAATTTCAATTTTCAGACATTTGAAGATCCAAATACAATCATTTTGTTCCAAAATTATAACACTATCATTGTTTTTCCTCTTCTAATTACTCTAATGAAGGTTGAGCATTTGAAATCATTCATCTTTGGGAATCGCAGTTGCACCAACAGCAAAGAACTCAGAAATCACTTCTAAAGGCATGCCCTTTGTCTCAGGAACTTTCAAGAAAACGAAAATCCAGGAGACTATGCAGCCTATTGAAAAGAATGTAAACACACCAGAAAGGCCAATGGATTTAAGCATAATAGGAAGCATATAAGTGATGGTAATGTCTCCAAGCCAATATGTCATAGCACAGATTGTGATACAAAGTCCTCGAACGCTTGTCGGAAATATTTCTGAACAAATAATATTAGGAATTGCACCAAATCCCATAACAAAAAAGCTGATATAGAACATAACACTTGCTGTTGAGATTATTGCATGCAAAATCGATCCAATATCGACAATATTGCTAAGGACTAATGCGAGAAGCGAGACGATCAAGACAGGAATTGTGTATAGCATTATTGCCCTGCAAGAATTGAATGTACCATTGCTTATATACTGTAACTGCAAATATAAATGGAAAGGTGAAAATAAAGAAACCAACCTTCTACCAGCTACATCCATTAGTCTCATGGCAACCACTATGCAAGGAAGCATTGAGAGTGCAGTGAGGAGACTAATGAAGAGAGATGCAGAATCTGATCTCAACCCCATGTTTGCTAAAAGAACTGCTACGCCTGCTTGTTCGAGAATCTGAGGAGTGTAGTAGAGAACTCCATTGATTCCAGAGACCTACAAGAGCAAGAAGATTGCACATTAGATACATGGAAGGGGCAAAATATATTTTACTTCTAGTTAAAATTTCCAATCTCATAGCTCTAGATGTGACTTTGATTTGATACAACTAAGCAATGTATTACAGTCAAATGTTAAAGAATCTGGAAACAAACATGAAGGCCGATAAAAATATTATACCTGTTGAAGTAATTGAAGGCCCACTCCAACAATTAATGCACGCTTAACTCCAGGTTCAAAAAGATCGCTGCAGCTCGGTCCTTTCTCAGGTATTTCTGGTGGTTTAACATTTGCTGATCCATCAGTAACCTGATCAAGTACTTGCTTAGAGCGAACAGCAGTTCGGCTGACAAGAGCAGAAGCTTGAACATATTCGCTATCTTCAGGAATATCAGCAGCAGCTACAGAAAGGAGTGATCCTCGTCGAGAACCAACCATCGCTTCTTGTTTCAAATACATCCTTTGAAGCCCTCCTTCCTTTTTGCCATCTTTACCTGTTGTCTCAGAATATTTATACGCTAATTGCCAACCACCACCAATACCCATAGCACCTTCTTCGCCTCCATAATTGAATAGACTGCTATTACGTCTAATGCTTAACATACTGGTTGCAGGACGAGCAACATCCCTTTCTGCAGTAGAAACTTGTGGCGACAATAAAGGACTGCACATATTATCATCAGAATCAGCATTTGCATCTCCACCACCACCATCATCATCATCATCATCATCATCATCTCTTCGGTTCTCTTCTTCCCATTGTTCATTTTTGCCTTGGTTTCCTGTCATATTAAACATGCTCCCTGTGCTTGGAATCAACATACTTCCCATTGCAGGAACATTCTCGTGAACACTTCCAAATAGAGTCACAAGAGGATCCATAAAAGGCACGTTTTGGTTTGCCATGCTTCCATGTCGAGACACAATTCCAAGATTACTTTGTCCTGTTACAGGTTTCGCAACCCATGAAACACCCTCTTCAGGTCCATATAATTTCACTTGACCTTTCTCATTAGCCTCAACATCACTAGCTGGACCAATAATGTATTCTTCTATAGCTCCTTCTCGCCCAACACCAAGACCTTCAACTAGCAAAGCCAATTCACCTATAGATCAACATCAAGAAACTTCAGAATTAGCATCCAAATTTTAATACAAGAACCTGGCTATGAGAACTATTAGTTCGGCCATGAAGAACAAACCTGCAACATCTTCCCTTCCACGAATTCTCTGCAAAATTTGTTTAGCCTGGCTCATCTTTCCCTTACTCACAAGCCACCGCGGAGATTCAGGCAAGTAAAAAATTGTCAATACAAGATAAGCAATAGAAGGAATTGAAAGAACTCCAAGCATAAGCCTCCACTTTGGTGAGTCCATTAATGACATACCAAAAACCATGCAATATGACACAAACATTCCACCAGAACCCATGAACTGTGGAAAAGTATTCAGTTGCCCTCTAATTTCTGATGGTGCAGTTTCAGATATATAAACAGGAACAATAGTAACAGCAAGACCAACCCCAAATCCATCCAATAGCCTTCCTAAAAGGAGGACATAAACATTTGGAGCCCAAAACATCACCAGACCACTAAGAAAATACGAAACTGAGGAAATTATCATCAACGGGCGCCTTCCATATAAATCCGATACAGGTCCAGAGAATGTTGTTATAATTGTAGCTCCAATAAGTGACATAGCTGCAATTAGCCCTTCCATGGTTGGTTGTGTCTGCAGATTGAACTCCTTCTTGATATAAAGAAGGGATCCTGAAAAAGGCAAGTAAAGTATTACAATGGACTCAAATTTGGAATCAAGAAATGAATTTAAGCTTTCCTACTTACATATATAATCATATAAAAATACCTGCAATGGTGGAATTGTCCCATCCTTGTAACATATTTCCAACAGCAGCAGCAAGTGCCACAAGAACAGCTCCTCTCATCTTTTGAGGAATTGGAAAAAAACCCCTTTTTCTATCTTGAAGGAGAATTTAATCTCACAACAATATATATAAATAGAATCCTACCCTGAAAGAGAATTTTACTTCACAACAATGTGTTTTAAAGGTTGTGATACTGCAAATTCTTTTTCAGATCAAATGATTAAACGGCTTGCTTTGTTTCTGTAAAAGAACAATAAACTAGACATATGAAATTAAAAAGAAAAACAAAAAAGATTTAACAATAAAAATAACAAAAACCCATTAAAGATTTAACAAAAATACTGAGTCCAGATATGCATGCATGAGAATATCATTGCGATCAGAAAAGGAAGCATGTGAGTGTTTTGGTTTTAGAAAAATTAGAGAGTGAGTGAATAATAGGTGGAGAGTGAAGTTAAGAGGATCGGATTACTCGTTCCAATTCTAAATCAAATACCATAAATGGTTGCCAATACCGAATAACGTGCATTGCTCTTCATCATCGCCATAGTTTTTTTTTTTTAAATAGAAAGAAATAATAATTTCTTTTTTTTTCTTTTCAATCATATGAATATTATTTCCAAGAATTTCTTCCTGGTTTTTGGTAAGTCTATATAGATATAAATGCTTTTTTATATAATTTTCTTTTTCAAATAATAATATTCATGGGTTTGCAGCAAAGGAGATCTTGTAGTGAGTAGTGATGATTAAGCAATGAATAGGGTATGGGGCTTCTGCTGAGATCCTTACCTCATGGCTACTTGGCAAAGTTCTTGACTTCCCTGTATTTTCTCCATCATTTTCTGCTTCAGCTGTGGAGTCTATTTTTAATCAGACATTCTTTGTTAATCTAATTTTATTTTCACATAAGAAAGTATAATTTCAATCGATAAATTATGATTGAATTACTCCAACCACGACAAAAGATAATTGTTTTTCCTTTTTGTACCACTGATGTCTCTAGTCCATTTGAT
This sequence comes from Jatropha multifida, assembly GCA_948099535.1. Lineage (NCBI taxonomy): Eukaryota > Viridiplantae > Streptophyta > Magnoliopsida > Malpighiales > Euphorbiaceae > Jatropha > Jatropha multifida. The sequence continues at coordinate 54,873 of CANUEX010134733.1, forward strand.
TAAGCCTAATCTTGCTCAAGTCGAGTCAAGTGTAGGGAAAAACATTGTTAGCGATAATTTTCTCTATGCACCAGGAAAAATTTTACATAAATCAAGTTTATGACCCCACGAACCAAATCAATGAAAATATGATTTTTTTTATTGAAATGCGGTTATTTTTTACCTTATATTGAAAAAAAAATAAAATAAAATCGAAATACTATTTGAGGAGTTCTTATTATCATTAGTTTGATCCATAGACAAGTAATTTTCTTAAAATCAAGTACTCAACATTTTATTTAAAATATACGAATTTTTTACACTCAAATCAATCCAACCGATAATTAAATTTGTTAAAATTAAATCACACAATCGAATTGTATATTATAGGTTCGGAAAATTCATGCCATCCATTTAAGGTTTTGGTTGACATTTTATACAATCCCTCTAAAAAAATTAAATTATACCTGCAGCTATCATTAAATTAAATTATTGTAATAAATTATGACAATACCAAATTATTAAACCAATATTACATTTGACAACCTAGTTTCCAATGTGGCAGCATTTATATGAACTACCAGACGAGGGGCCTTCCTGAGAAAAGGGCAAAGGTACTACCTTTATAAATTCTGAAAGAAAGTATTGTTATTTTCCAAGAAAATGGGAACTTTTTGTGTTTGCGAAAATGGATGTATGAGGTGAGAGAGCAAGAAAGTGGGTTTTCTTCTTATGTTAACAGAAGGGATAAGCAACTGAGCAAAGAAGACAGCTGCGGTTATGGTCGAAGCATCATTGAGAAATGGAGAAGAGTATAAAGCCGCTGCTGGATATTATGGGCTTTGCGCTGTTAGTGGAATGCTCAGTGCTGGCACAACCCATCTTGCAATCACTCCTCTTGATGTCTTGAAAATCAATATGCAGGTTTTTCTCTATCGTTCTTGTTTCTATGGTTCTTTTTGGCTTGATGTAATTTTAGTTGGGGACTTTTATCAAACACATGATCTTCGTTAACTTGTAGGTGAATCCGGTCAAGCATAACAGCATATACTCTTGCTTTACCACTCTATTGAGAGAGCAAGGTCCTTCAGTGTTTTGGAGAGGACGGGCAGGCAAGTTATTTGGCTATGGTGTTCAAGGTGGTTGCAGATTTGGTTTGTATGAATACTTCAAGAATCTTTACTCAAATGTCTTGGTTGACCGCAACAGGAGCTTTGTCTTCTTTATGAGTAGTGCTTCAGCTGAAATGTTTGCCAATTTAGCTCTTTGTCCTTTTGAAGCTGTTAAAGTAAAGGTTCAAGTACAGCCCCATTTTGCCAAGGGATTGCTTGATGGATTTCCAAGGGTTTATGCATCAGAAGGCTTTCTTGGGTAAAGGTCTCTTAACCAGTTTTTGTTCTTCTTTATGAATTTATATTTGCGTTTATAGACCCTCTGAAATGGTTACTTTTTACTTCTTATTGTTTGCTGCAGCTTTTACAAAGGGCTTGTTCCACTTTTGGGTCGAAACCTTCCATGTAATTGCGCAATCATGTAACTTCCATCATCTGTTTTTTTGTTTAAGAGATATTTGTGTAGTAAGTATTTAAAGAATGAAAATCCCTTTGGATTAAAGTGTTGATATGGAGCAATTTATTCAAATTAATTACTTCAAAACTACATGGAAAGTTTCCCTTTTGATGTCATCAGTATGATTTGAAATGTAGGATCTATATGCATTTAATATATAGAATCACAAAATTTACTGTTTACCTATGAGCATAACTTCAATAATGACATACTGTGAATTTATTAAATTGCAGTTGTTCAGTGCATGATTGATACTCACATTTTCTCTGCAGTCTCAATGGTTATGTTCTCAACATATGAACATTCTGTGGATTTTCTCTATCGTAATGTCGTTCAAAGAAGGAAGGAAGAGTGCTCAAAAGCTCAACAGCTTGGGGTGACATGTTTAGCCGGATATGCTGCTGGTTCTGTTGGTAGCTTTATTTCTAATCCTGCTGACAACATTGTTGCTTGTCTTTATAACAAAAAGGCCGATAGTCTTATACTGGTATCATCGTCTATTACTACATCAAATTTTAGGATGCTTTCCTTAATTGTAGAAGGCTGTCTACTGAATTAAATTTGCCTTTTACATGAGCAGGCTGTCAAGAGAATTGGGGTTTTTAACTTATTTACAAGAAGCCTTCCTATAAGGATATTACTTGTTGGACCTGCTGTCACTTTACAGTGGTTATTCTATGACAGCATCAAAGTTTTAAGTGGATTGTGAGTGCTCATTCTTGCCCCTTTCTTCCTGCTATTGAGTTGTTAATGCTGTTTATAAGGTTGCTTTCTTGAAAATAATGATGATAACCGAACTTATCATATTAAACTAAAATTGAACTTCAACCGAAAAACTAAACAAGTTACAAACCATAAGAGGATGAAAAAGAACTTTTACAGAGTAGGTTTGAAAGAAATGACTCTTAAACTGCATGGGTGGACCAATATAACTCAACTGAATAGAGATCTTCTAGATTCAATGGCCTCAATGCTATAAAATCACTTAAAATTACAACGACAAAGCTGAAAAGAGAGTGTAAATTTTGTTTCTTTTGTTTACTGTTTAAGCGGGATTCTGGTCACTAATGCAAATGTTGACATAATTAGATCGCTGGAATGCCAATATGAGGAACTTGTATTTCGTTGTTTGTCAAAGAAAGTTTGAGATGCACTGACATAATCTTATCCATATTCATTATTTCTTTCTGTGAAATAATTTACATTTGGCATTGGAACTTTGCAGACCTACTAGCGGAGAAGTTAGAACTAAGTAGATGGAGTGGACTAAATTCCTGGAAACAAGATGTGCAGCTGATATAATTCTGAACTAACAATAATTTTCCTATCAAAGAAACAATGAGGGACCAATTTTGTTGTGCCTTTGTAGGTTGGATTCAAAGTCTTTTTGGATGCCATCGGCTTTTTACCGGCTGGGAAGTTTTTACTAACAGATTGCAGAGCAACCATACTCTCGCTCATAGTTTTCCACTATTTTTCGAGTTAGAATCTCTCTTGAAGCTACTACATCAAGCTTTCTACCAGTAGTTTATACATTTAAAGAGAATTGAAAATGTGCTGTCTTGTGCGCTTTCTGTAATGTTTGGTCTTTCTTGATGCTGCAAGTGCAAACAATATTTTTCCATACAAATGACATAAAGGGTGAGAATTACGTGGTGCGTTCAACTCCAACTTTTGATACTTGGGAAAATTAACATCACTTGATGAGAGGTTTATTACAAGTATTTTGATCTTTCTTTTTTTCAATCAAACACTATTACATGCATGCATATTTAGAAATATTTTTTTTAAAAAAAAAATTTCTTAAAGGGGATGGAGCTGTCAGGCTGTAACAAACTACCATAGCTTAATGGATTGCATTTTTTGATAGATTGGAAGGAGATAGATTTTCTTGTTATTTGCTTTTTAAACATTGAATTGAATTGCAGAGTCATGCAAAGCTTCCTCATTTGTCAATATAAATTGTTCTTAGACAACCAATGACAATAATTCAATTTTAAAACTTGTTTCACTCTCTTTGAAATAGAGAACATGTTTATCCCCAAAAAATCAATATGCATAAAGAATATGACCTAATATATAAATTTGACCTTGAATTGGAGCTGATCATCCCTTGTGACATTTTTATATTTTAGTAATAACACTATGTCTCTTTGCTAGCAAGGTACATAATAATTGTCAAAATATGAAAATGCAGGGTGGTGATGGTTTTCCCACAAAGACCAGAGAGCTATGAGAATAATCGCTACAAAGTCAAATTTATGCATTGGCTCGTGACTTGAGCTTTGTAAGACAAAAACAAGGTACCTTGGGAAATATAACAACTTAGACATATCTTCCCCAATCTCAATGACAGAGAGCTCAGTAGCTCCTGTATTTAACTCACATAATGCATAATGTGGGATACATCAGTTAACAACCATACAGAATTAAACGTCCTAAATGCAAATATCTATTTGATATGAAACCAAAAAAATAGAAGAGAGAAATTTCAAATGTTGAACACAGCAAAGCACTCCAATATAATCAATTAGAACTGTCAAACATAAACTCTCACAGCAATCACAAATCAAAGAACCAAAAGACACTTCAGTTTCAACGTAGGCAGCAAGAAAGTCTAGCTAGTTACTGGTTTGGCCATATCTGTGAGCAAAAGATCTAGTCCTAAAATAATCAACCTCTTCTTGTTGCCACTTTCCATCATCAAAGTTTTTTGAGTAGTTGTATATATCATAATTCAAGAGTAATTGGCTGCCATTGCCGTTTCTTGTCTGCAAGATCTTGAAAACCTTTCTCTTTAGTTGAACAGAAGCCAAGATCGCCCTCTTAGCCAACCCTACAACTAGTTTTCTTCTCCTTCTCAAAAATCTTGAGGCCACCCTCTTCACGGATCTCCATGCCCTAATCTTGAAGGTATCAACCATCTCTATATTTTCCTCTTTCTGGTTTTTATTGATCACATCATTGAAAAACAAGCAACAAGGAGAGTAGGTTACTGGCTTATTGCCATCTCTTTCTTCCTTCTTGTATTATATATGTACATATATACACGCATATATGTATATATATAATTGAAATTTGATTTTCTAGGCCTTAGGTTTATAAATGCTTCACAAGTCAATCATTTTTTTAGGGACATAGTACATTGTATTAAACTTGGTTGCAGCGCAAAAATTGCAGTTTCATTATTACTATAGGTTATGGAATTGTTAGTTAGGGCAGTTGTTTTTTTAATATGTACACACACACACACACACACATGTAAGCATCATTCATGGAGAATCCAATGTTGGGACTCAAATGATATTACAGATTCTAAGATAAGAAGAGAAGGAATTGCCCTCCAACCAATGCTAGTTTGGAGGGCATTGTTGTAATATGCTTGTATTACAACAATATTTTCTAAAATGCAAAGTAATCAAAGTTGGTTATGTTCTTGGATGCAATTGTCTCTATCAGGTCTGTTTCTTGGAGCATATTTACATTGACCCACATACACCTACCTCCACAGCTAATTAATTATTCATTTCTGTTAACTCTCAATCAGATCGTACAAAATTGAGAGGGAAAAGAAAAAAGAAGCTTCTCTCTTTGCGATTCCTGTAATTAATTAAATTTTACAAGTATGGACAGAGTTTTCTTGTGGACCTTCCATTAATATTGAAGTTGGAAGTAAAAAAATACCAATATTGGGCAACGTATAAGACTTAAAGACTTAGAAGGACCCAAATATTTGTGATGTGATCAGATGCACAGTTCTGGTGACATTATTGAAGATTGCAAGATTTATCAACTTTCGAAAAGCATATAGGTAAGGCAGGGTGTGGCTGAGTTGGACACAAGCAGAATGGCATTTGAAGTGTCGTAGCGTAAATAAGCCAAACCAGCACAAAAAAAATTTGAAAAAGTTCCCCTCGAACTGAGCTCGACCCTGCTCGTTTAGCAGCAAACAGAGCTCGAACCTAACTTAATAGCTCATCAAATTTTTATATATACATATATATAATTTTTTATTTTCAAGTCCATTGAATTTGCCCACTCAGAGCTTCCAACTCGACAATTTCAAGCTTAGCTCCGCTCAGTTCCAGCCCTATTGTCAAGGACAATGTTCATCTTCATGGAGTGTATTCAAGTGAAAAAATTAGTTAGTCTGAATGAGGGTAACTAAAATACGGGAAGTTTAATTCCAATAATACGTTTGTGGAAAATTTCTATTACAAATATTAGCCTTTTCAGTAGAGAATAATAATCTAATGTTAAACCATGCTATACACAAGAAGGCAGTCACCAAACAAAGGAATCCTATAACATAAGCTCTGGTAACCCTGTCTGCTTTGTTGAAGTTCTAAGATTACCCAATCACTAACATTATACTCAATAAAAATATTACAGAAAAGGAAAAATCTCTTCAACTATGAAGATGTCCATGATAACATCTTAGAGTTAACAAAAGACATCATTTACCCTCTTCAGCCATCTTCTTCCGGATTTCATGTGCTGTGTTGAAGATACCGAGGGTAGGTTGGTTGCACACGAAACACTTCTTGTTCTTTGCATGGTGCTGTGAACCAGAAGGAGCAAAAAACAGATCAGATCACAATCACATGAAAAACATATAACACAATTCAAAATGCAACAGGAGTTTTAAGACATGCAGCACAATACAGTCAAGAAAGAGGGAAAACAGAAAATGTCTAAGATATTAAATCAAACACAACATACAAAGACATAAATTATTGTATTGAATACTCTCTTTCCTCCAAAATGAACACATTAAGCACACACTAAGTCATCGCCATCAAAAGCACAAGCATTTACCTTCAAAGCACAATGTTCACAAAAGTAGTGCTTGCATTTAGTCACAACAGGATCTACAAAAGGCTTTCTGCAAATGAAACATGCAAATGGTAATGAATCATCATCATCTTCATTGTCATCGCTCTCGCCTACACCATCCTCATCCTCTCCCAAAGCCAAATTTCTCTTCCTTATCTTTTCTGCCTCTTCCCATTCTTTCTCTAGTTGCCAGCCAGGCTTATAATCCCCTCGATCATGCATGAATTTACACGAATCACCGTATCCACAGTAACCAGTTTCTTTATAATCCTTACATATGTCGGGCTGATAATCAAACCTCGCGGACACCCTAATGTGAGCAGAAGCCCTAAGGGGGCCATGAGAACCACCAGCCTTTTCACTTGAAATTGTTTGCTCCCTTCTAAAGCCAGCTTTATGATCAGTATAGCCATGAATTCCTTTATACAACTTCTCATTCCCAGAGACTGGGTTTTTACCCTTCAAAGCCTCCTCCGCTTGCTTAAGAGACCTCTCACGAATGGCCCGGGCATCTTTTGAGAATTCAGTCTCAGTTTCCAGAGTTGCTGTTGCCTTACTATCATGTTGAACTTGAATTTCCTTTGAAGACTCAAATTGAAAGATTGGTCTATTAGATTCCACATTTAATTCAGTAGCCTTGGAATTCTCGGAAGGTTTAGAAGAAAAGTATAGCTTATTATTGTCGGATTTTGGAGCTTTTTTCTGATTGTGCAGCAAGGAGCTTTCTGAATCCTCATCTTCATCTTCCTCAATTGTTCTCTTTCTTATGTTCCTGTTCTTCAATGGCTTTTTGAAGAAATTACACACTGCAAATGCCCAAGACATCAAAGGCATTACTCATATTACAATACAAAAAAAAAAAAAAAAACTTTAAAAGAGGGAGAAACCAAAGAAGGAAATAAAGTTCCAAGGCATATACCTGGTGCAAGTTGTTGGGATTCACCAGAATCAGCCATCTTCAGATGTAGAAGGAAAATTATAAGCAGGACTATATGAGATCTGGAAGGAAAAGCACTTCTGTATAGCTCTGAAAATAAACGGGAAGATTACATCATCCCAAAGACAATATAATCCCACAAAATGAGAAGATAACAGCAGTGCAAAAAGATTTATTAAATAAAACAGCACCAACAAGCTTGATTGGATATATAGTATATCCACACTTTGTGTAACACCCATTATCCAGTAAGACTAGATAATAAATGTCACTTTCTGCACTGAAGGCACATATTGGTCTATTTCATTATTTCAATAGTGCAAAATTGAGAAAATAATTTAATTCAAAAGAAAATGTATTTAATTAATTAATATTAAAAACATCAGCAGAAAACTTGTTAATCAAGAAAACTCTTGGTGAAGTCTTACTAGTTTAAAATCCAATTGATCTTTGAAAACAATTATTAACTTAAGGAAAAACTTTATCTCAATGAATGTTTATAATAGTATAACCATTAAAACATAATTCTCAAAACAATCATCTATATAACTAGTTATACTTTCTATTACTTGATTAGGTGTAATTTAAGTCAAAATCCCCAAATAGAAATACTACCTAATAACTTAATTTATTAATCTCATTTTACCATCTTTACTCTTATGATTTCATCAACCAATGTCATAACACCATCACCAGAACATCACTAGATAATGTCAATTAGATAACATCAAAATTTAGTCTCAGGTGATTCTGTCAACTTAAAATTTTTAGTATAGATACCATAGTCTTTTTAATTAGTGTCCCAATTCTCTAACCTACTGCCTAGTATAACTAGATTTAATTAAAAAACTCATATAATAACACTATTTGTCATATCATACATCTTTAAAGTTCAATCAATATAAGACCAATTCCTTCAATCAAAAACCAAAGTTGAATATTTGTGGGTTAAGTACTACTATTAATAATGACAGTGCTAATACTAATGAGAATACTAGTAACACTAGAAATATTAATAGTAGTATTAGGATGGTAAATGTACTAATGACTTCTAGTAGTTGTTTTCATTAATCACATATCAAACCTAGATATTTAATAATTCTTTTTATTTACTAAAATTCCGGCAACATTTCCCCTATAAATTGGATTATCTCACTTTAAAAAATACACAATAAAGTAATACATCACAGCCCAATCCACGGGCAATAAATAACAATATTTGCTCCATCCTCCATTCATCAACATACCATCCAACAATCTTTGGTATTGACATCAACCTCAATATTAGTAATATTTAAAACTTCACTTCCTTATATTCATTAGTATCAAAATTTTCAAAGAGAATATTCATAATTCTCAACAAAATCAAACTTCACTCTATCATTATCAATTTGCACAATTCATTTTCAATTAAACATTCAAATCAACTTACTATTCGTCTAAACTACATAGCAATAACAAAATTCTTAAATACCATACCTAACATAAAACATAAAAATCACAATCACATCTAACATACTAAAGCATATATATATAAATCCCATCAATTTCCCAATACTCATACAAGTCAAAAAAATTTTCAATTATACTTAATTCGCAATTTCAGCTAAATCATCGCATCCACCACACTGAGGAGAGGATTCTGCCTCTTGTTCCTCGCTGAAGCCTCGCCAGCCGGTCACTGGACCACCGGGTCAGCCGCCGTCCACAGTGGCCAGAGCTTGGTCCTTGCCAGGACTGCTCAAGCCTTACATCAAAACATTTGAATTTTCATGGAGAATTCAATTCCTCGATTAATTTTAACTAATTGAAACTATAGAGCTGGAATTTGAAAGTCCCCAAATTTTCAAAACCCCAATTTCACGACTTTCTCAATTACTATAAGAAACATGGAATTGATGGAGGAAACAAGGTCTAAAGAGGAGAGATGTTTAGAATCTCACTTGGTTGTCAGCTCTTGCCGGAAGAGCTTGGCTTCGCTGGAAATCAAGGGAAGGAAGCTGTTGGAAGAGACAGCATCGCTCGAGGCCCGATTGGCCTGAAGTGGAGTTGGACCTGTGATCAGTGGCACAAGGAAGGCCGATCACCACCTTGCTCACATTGAGCGTGGCCAGATCATCGATCGGAGAGTAGGGAAAAGCCAGTCTCACGCTGCAATTGGGAATTGAGAGTGTGATTGCGCAATGGAGAAAGGAAGAACGTTTAGTCCAAATCTAAGTTTTAACTAAAGGGTTCCGGTTCGATTTAATTGGTTTTCCTACGATTTTTTAGTGGTTTCTAGAATGTTTTTCAGTTTGATCTTGATTCCCTTCTTGGTTTAGGGTTAACTCCTTGGTCCAGATAGGTTTTGAATTCCTTATTTCCTTTATTGTATCTCTTTTTTTTCTTTCCTTTATTTTTATTCCTTTAATTATTTTCATATGTTTATTTCAACATAAAATAATAACTATCACACATTATTGCTTGTATTTTAGTAAATAATTACTAATTATCACGACCCTAAACCGTAGGCCTCACCATCACTAAGGCATAAGCAAGCATAAGGCCTAAAAGGCCCATAGTAAGCCTAAATCACTAAATTTAATCACGTCATATTGGATCACATTAACAATAAGCCCATATTATTTCATGTGCGAATAAAACTTATGATCATACTATATCCTGAACCAAATCTAGCATTTTAAATATTTCATAACTTAGGCCCAATTACATTACACATTATCTATAATATGGGCTACGGTCCGTAACCGCACGTATAGATTTCTAAATCATAAACCTAAAGTTATCCGATAATATGATCACACATACATAATTGGAAATTATCATAATCCTATAATAAGAATTATCATAATTTTATGACTGCGAAGTTAAATATCAAACAGAAATAAACAAGTTCTTACATAACGCTCACAATTTAAACAATTACTGGAACTAGAAAATTACTTTTCTAGCTCTACGGTAAAGGAAACAGAGCTTTAGCCAAAACAAAGAAGAATCTACTTCCTAGAAAAGTTAAACAAAAGAGATGTGGATTTTATAATAAATAATGATTATTGCATTGCATAACACAAGCATTCACACGAAATACTTCCTAAAATACTGAAATGAATACACAATCAATCAAGCATATGGCACTATATCAGCACTCATAAGCAATTACACCTTAAAATAATCAAACAAGAGGAAATTGGTTAGTGGCGTCACCGAAACCCTCAATGAGCCATCCTCACAAATGGCATATCCTCTCATGGCGTGTGCACCAAGGAGCCGATCCTCCATATATGATTGACCGGTCTAATTCTCACATGACTAGCACTCTCATTGTTTTTTAAGCCTCTCTTTTCTTTTCCATTATTAACAGGAGATCATCTTGTGATTTTTCTATATCATTCATATCATCAAATGCACACAGGAACACTGATCTCTCCATATATGGCTAACAGTATCGTAGACCGTCCTCACAAACTTGCGATGACCCACTTCATCCTAATTCCATACAAACAAGTCATAACAATATCATAACACAAATAATCAAACATTGCACTTAAACAAAAACACACACACACACACACACACACAAAACAAATTTTATTACAACCATAATAATTATAAAATCATACCTTTACTGTTATTTAATATCCTTTAACTAACATTTGCAATCAAAACTTTAAATTTAATTACTCCATTCCATTTACACCTACATGAATATGTCTCCTATGTCAAACAGAAATCATACGTCACATGTGTACATTAAATCATACGTCACATGATCCGCTCATTGCTCATTTATTGTTTATCAAAATTTCAATATATACCGCATCCTTTCTTCTTATCATAAAAAAATTTAAACAATTAATCAAGTTATTTGTTACCTTTTTCATCATTCTCTCATTTTCTAACATCCATCATTAAACACTACTAAGATTGCAGCCAAATGAAGAGAATGGGTTCACAGCACTATTATTAATTCAACTCAAGCAAAAATTCAAGAAATTCTCCAACCTGGTAAATCTCAAACCCAAGCTAGCAATAAATCCATAAATTCCTTTATTGTTTTGCAAGAAATTGACTTATAATTTTATTTCTTATGAAGATTCCCATACAGCTTCAACACTTCTCAAATAGCAAGATTAAACTAAGAATCTCCTAAAATTCAACATGAACAATAAATTAAAACATGGCTAGCTTATTAACAACTAAAATACCCCCAATTCCTTGATGTTCTATTAAGGACATAAATATAGCATTCATTTTCTATCCAATAAAATAAGTGACTTGCAAAAGATGCACTTAATAAAAAGAATTCTTTATTTTAATTGTTTTACATCAAGAGATTACATTTAATCACATTCGTCGCCATCTCAAGTTATACCCCAGAATTCTTTATCAATCTCATCCATAGTGATTATTATCAACGATACTCGTCACTTGCACATAATACATCTATAGGTTCAATTGATATAACTCATAAAAGTTTTCTAATTAGATGCTATCAAGCTAAAGAAATCAGAATTTCCTAATTAAAACTCATACATTTCTTGCCCATTAACTCCTTCCCCAACCAAAACTTGATTCACAATATCATATATCTCAGGTCAATGCCCTAATTTTTAACAAATAATTATATTAGCCACTGCCATATCAAAATCTGTCTAATATCCCAATGAAAACTAAAATAACTAAACATAATTATCAATTTAAGTTGTGCTTAAGGTTAATAATTTAAATCAAAGATTTTTCTCAAATTTGCATATAAACAGTACCACAATCACATTATATCGATTTTCAAACTAAAATCATTTTATTCACGCTAAATCATTCGTTAGATAAGTTAATAACTTAAACCAGTTTAAAAAATAATCAATTTCCCTAAATAGTGTAGCATGAACAGTATTTAGGGACCTAGCTTCTTCTCATCCATGATTCTACTAACAATTTTACCCAAATAAACTATGGAATAAGTTAAATAATTGTAGAAAAGGATCAAGGATAGCTCACCAAGTCCTATATATCTCATCAACGCAGTAATTTGAACAAATGATTAAATATAGTTGCTGCCATACTACTAAATCCCTCATTTCCATACAAAAATTTGATGCAAACATGGTAATGTACTCATCCTCGTCTAGAAACTCAGATTATAGCTTCCGTTAACAATTTTTATTAAAATTTTCTAAGCTAATCTGCAGAAATAGAAGCTAGGAGTTTCAAATTCTATACTAACTCAGTTTATGCTTCAAAACCTTCAGCTAAGACATAGAACTCAAAATAAATCTAAGAGGGTCGAAATATGGCATACCCAACAGTAGAATACACTGGAAAATCAATGACAACGGAGAGCGGGCAAGTCACGATCGCAGCTCGCTATGCTGCGCCAGCCGGAACCAAAGGGAGAGAACGGCGATAAGGAGAGACCGGAGCATCGTCGTTGACGAGAGAGAGGCTGGAGTTGACCGCTTGCACTGGAGTCCCCGGAAAATCGAAGAGAGAGTTGCAACGCGATTTCCCAATCGAACGAAATCGCAGGCTTCCTGTGACAGCTGCGCTAGCTACGCTAGCCTGAGATGACAGAGGAGAGGGAGAGAGGGAGAGAGAGAGAGCGTAAGGTGCGGCAGCAGCTGTAGGAGGCGGTGGCGGAATGGCGATGGTCTCAGGTAATCGGGAAACGTAAAAAGAAAAGGGGGAGAGGCTGAGGTCGGCGCAGTTAGGGAGAGGCTTCTAGAAAATTTTTATTAAGGTTTTAAGGGGTGGTTTGGTTTGAATCGGGTTTGGTTCGGTCCAAATCGTGGTTTTGTTTTGATTTCAATTGATTTTTCAGTTTGGTTTAGAAAATAAGGTGTCTATTATTATATTTTTATTTAAATATTTCACAAAGCATAATTTTATTAATTTTTAAATCTAATATATGGTAAAATGTGATTGTTTAAAATTAATATTTAGATTTTGGTTTTAAATGAAAATAATTTTCGGGATTATTTCACTAATAGCTAGTTAAATAATACCAGAAATTCTCATTTTAATAAATAGTTACTAATAATGTTTTTATTTTTTTATAAATGTGATTATTAATAAATTCTATGTGGAAAAATCCAAATACTTTATAAATAGAGAGAAACCAAATTGAACAATTTCTAATAATTACTGATAAAAACAAAATCAAACAATTTGATTATTCAATAAATAAGAAAATAAAATCGCAATAAAATTTCTTCTGGAAATTTTCTCAGAAATCAGGATTAAGTCAACATGCCTCAACTGGTTTAAACAATTTAAATGATTTTTCATACACAACACTCGTTAGTTGAAGATTTGCAGAGAAAACGATGATCCTTCTGCCTAAACAAAACAATTGCAAAATACATAAATGCAGAGAAAACAAAAGCACCCAGATAACAATCAACATAGAGCAAATTAAGAATTTTCATAATCAAACCATCAGAGTGAAAAACTAAAAAGCCTAATCCTCCAGAAACAGGTAAGCATCAGATTTGCAGAATATAGCTTACTTAACGAGAGATAATACCTGCCAGAGACATACAACAACAGAAATATTGCAACAACAACCCCAGGAATGAACGAATAGCAACAAATGACTGTATCTACTCAACACCAAGACAACCAGAACCTTATTCCAAGTGCCTTCAGAGCAAAAAAAATCGATGAAATCAAAACCAAGCCACAAAGTTCTCCTTCCTAGTAATTATGGTTTTGTCTGCAGTTCAATAATTGATTGTAGTATGGACATGGAACAATTGGGATACAAGTCTGAAGAAATTTTAATAAATATCCGGGAAAGATTATGTCTATGAACTATGGGTTTCAGTGCGACAGAGTGAGATTCAACCATGGGTTGATGGAGAGCAAGCGAGCGTTCGAGCGAGAGCTTGTTAAGCCTTATTGTGAAAGGGGAGATGCAAACGACACCGTTTGCAATGAAATTAGTGTTTTATTAAATAAATAAATAAAGATTTAAAAATTCAAATTCTTAACCCATTTATTAAAATAAAAAAAGTTGGGTCAACAAAATTGAGAAATGACACATTTTCGCTGCCGTCTGACAGCCATACTCGGCCGCCGCTTCTCCTCATCGTCCGCCGCCAGAAAGAAGGTGCCCGTTCTCTACGGAAGCTCAGAAATCAACCGTAACGATGTCGTGACACTACAGCTCCTCTCGTGGGGAAAAGGTGCTTCTGGCCAGCTTGGTGGCGGCATCGAAGAAGTACGACTATACCCTGCTCCAGTGGCCAATCTTCAGGTATTACCGTCCTCTTATAGGCTCTCTCCAACCCCAGGCCAACTTCTTCTCAAAGATAACAAACAACAAGTGATTGAAGTGGGAATATCTTGTGGATTATTTCACTCTGCATTGCTTATTGATGGTAATTTCTGGATTTGGGGGAAAGGAGATGGGGGACGCTTGGGCTTTGGACACGAGAATCCTGCGTTTGTTCCTACGCTAAACCCTAATTTGGATAGCGTTCGCTGCATTGCTTTGGGTGGTATCCATTCTGTCGCCCTCACTTCCTTCGGCCAGGTCTTTTCATGGTCAGTACTTTTAATAGTGCGCTTTTTATGAACTTGAATTTTAAAATATTTTTTTTTTAAACTCTTTATATAAAGTTTTGATCTTTTTTACTCTACGAAGAAATCCATTGTAAGTTCTGATGTTTATACAAGTAGTGCTTGACAATATGACATTGCCTGTATTGTTATTGAGGAGTTGCAAGTATCTATTTCACTATATTGACCTGACTACGAAGTCGGTATACGTAACTTGATAGTGTTGTGTCATTAAAATTAAGTCTGCAGGGGTTATGGTGGTTTTGGTGCACTGGGACATTCTGTTTATCACAGAGAGCTGCTTCCTAGATTAGTTGAAGGCACTTGGAATGGGAAAATAAAGCATATTGCCACTAGTGGCACACATACTGCTGCTGTTGCTGAATCAGGTTAGTTAATCTTTTCTTGTTCTTGTATGGAAAATAAGGATTCTAATTTTCTATGCGAACCTTAGGAATTAGGATATAGTCCCACACAAAGTTTACCTGTTAGGCAAGAAATGGCCATGGCTTTTTATAGTGGCAATTTGGCAAGGCTTCTCTCTGTTGATTTCAGCAATCATTTGGATGTAGGGGAACTTTATACATGGGGACGAGATGAAGGTGATGGTAGGTTGGGCCTTGGCCCTGGGCGGGGCCCAAATGAAGGTGGTGGACTTAGCATCCCTTCCAAAGTCCAAGGATTGCCTTTTCCCGTTGCTACAGTTTCCTGTGGTGGTTTCTGTACAATGGCATTGACGGAGGATGGACAGATTTGGAATTGGGGAGGTAAGGATGTTGCTTCCTTTTGGATGAACTTTATGTTCTTTTTCCTTTTCTGTATTGCAATATAGATTAAAGTATTTGATTTAATTTTGAAGAAAATCTCACACACTAACTGTTGATTCAAATTCTTGCAAAAATCAAAAAGGTTAGTATAGATTGAATTTCTAATTGGTTGGATTATTTTTTCTCCGTGGTCAAATAATATTATGTCCTTATAGTCATCATGTTTTCTGTAAATAGCATAGCTATCTTATTGTGGAGGACTTTTTGTCTTTTTACAATTGCTTCTAATAACTTTGGGGAAGGGTGGAAAGATGGAGGGCAGGGGTAGGAAAAAAAGCAACTTCCCACCTTATAAGTCAATTACTGACTTTCAAGACAGCAAATCACAACTTATTTGCTGTAAATCATATATATGTTTTTTATGCGGGTTGCAACATTTCTTATTAAGCCATTTTCTTCTTCCTCTTCCTCTTCTTTCTTTTTGTCTCTCTCTATCTTTTGAAATGTTACTTTCTTGATTTTGAATTATGCCTTAGATTCTTGATCTTGGCTCTTGTCAATGAATCAAATATTATGGTAGGCATCATTTGCTTCTGGGAGTAATTTCGTTGTGGTAAATGCCCTGTTCTTAATGTGCACTATATATAGGGGCCCCATTTATGTGCAAAAGTAAAATTCTTGGGCTTGCAACCATAAGGGCATAAGTTTAAGCCCCTTGAAAGTAGCTAATTTATTTCAATGTGTGTATCTCTTTTTCGTCGAGCCCAAATTCAATGAAATTATAAGTGGGAAATGCCTTGCTACTTCGAGATCTTTCATTTTTTAGGTACAATTTTTGGATTTAGTAGCAAGACAATCATTCTTTAAAAGAAAAAAGGAAGGAAATGCATTACTTTTAGATAAGTGACATGCTGCTCTGACAATTTTTTTTTTATCTAAATCGAGGCAGAAAATTGTTAAGATCTAATATATGAATATGAATGTTAACTGGTGTGATCTGTTGATGCATTACTAATTTTCAGAGCTGGAATAAATTTTTATTTGCTTCACATTTTTTATGATATTGAATAAACAAGCCTAATTTTAGCATTTTTATCTTTTCCTCAGCAAATTCAAACTATGAGCTTGGAAGAGGCGACAAGGTTGGTGGTTGGAAACCAAAACCGATTCCTAGTCTTGAAGGGGTTCGTATCATTCAGATAGCAAGTGGTGGATATCATTCTCTTGCTTTAACTGGTAAATGACTGCAAAATCTCATTAGTAAAGCAAGAGGTCCAAAATTTTTTGTCTACTTCTTTGCTTCTCAATTTGACTTTTATTCTTTCTGCTCCCTTTTGATTGTCTAGCATAATTTAATACTTTTGTGATTCCTTCTTGCTCATTATATCAGATGAGGGGAAAGTTCTTTCATGGGGCTTTGGTGGACATGGCCAGCTAGGCCACCCTTCAATTGAAAACCAGAAAATACCAACAGTAATTGATTCTTTGGCTGATCAACGTATTGTTTATATTGCTTGTGGAGGTTCATCTTCAGCGGCTGTAACTGGTAAGATTCATGTGATCTAAGTGGCTTTTTCCCTTTACTTCTAACTCATTCTATTAGTTGATGTTATCTTACCATACGGTGAAAATTTGAAGTACTGTGCTTTCATTTATCTTCATCAGACATGGATTGGTCAGACTGAAATTTTACATCTTAAGATTTAGTTGTGTTGAAGTCGGTTGGTAGTTGCAGAGTTGGGACAAGTTTAAGGAATTGTACTCGTTTGCATTAAGTTCCCGAAGCTTTGTTTTTTTTTTTAATGACCTTATAAAGTGCTGTTGTTGTTTGTGAGCAGAAAAAGGGAAGTTGTATATGTGGGGAAATGCGAGAGACTCTCAATTAGGTGTTCCTGGTCTGCCAGAGGTACAGCCATGTCCTGTTGACGTCAAGTTTCTAATGGAGGATGATGGCTTGGGACCCCATAACGTGTTGTCTGTCGCTGTTGGTGCATCTCATGCAATGTGTTTGGTTTCGAGATGAAGATGCTAAAAATAAAATCAATCTTATGTCTGTAAGATGCAGATTCTGCAAGGCCACAGAACGAATCTTGTGCAGCAGATCTTTAACGTTGCTGCACTAAAACCATTGATGATCTGAGTCGAGAATGATTAGCAGATGAGAATTTTGCAGACATCGGAGCTTCTTGTGGTTTTATCTCCCTAATGTCATTTAACGCAACTCCATTCTGTCTTGTAAGTTTGTACTGCCTGTGTTTCTTACAGGCATAATTTTTTTTCCGGCCAAAAGCAAAGTGCATGTTTCAACTGACCGACCACACAGAGAACTTGAGTCTCCTCCTTTTATGAACTGGAAATGCGGAAAACTGTGAAGTGATGAAATTTGATTGTTACATTTCTTTATGTAATTTCATGAGCAAAGATGAAGATATGGCTACAATGTAAATCGATATGAGGTCATTGGCTCCAATATCGAACTTTTACACGCATCTATTTTAAACAGAAAATTGTTAAAAGCAGACCGAAAGACGTGAAACAAGAAAGTTAAAAGAACAAACACAAAGGTGAAACCTTTGTGCTCCTTTTAGCTTTGAAGTGAAGATAAAAACAAAAGAGAAAAAAATCTAGATCCTTAACTCCCTGCAGCGCCTTGATTATTATTAACCCTCCTGTTTGTCTCATCGTCATAGTTGCGTTGCCCCAGAATGATCCTTTGCGCCAGGTTTAGAATATCGCACGTGTAAATTTGTATTTTACCTCTAGTGCCCTTCTCAGAAGAAATAATATTCTTTTTTTTTTCTTCTATTCTCATTATTATTTTCACTTGCTAACTAGGCAAAAGTACAATTGGGTACTTCATTCTTATTCTAATTAAAAATGTTAATTGGGACCTAAGTATATTTTTTCCCACCTAACAATTGCTTTTTTTTTTTTTCTTTTTATCTCTGTCAACCAACCAAAACAAAAATAATCAAAAAAGGAAGTGGACATACCTCATGAGAAATCAAAATAAATAACCCATCTCATATTAATTAATTACATATACAACCAGTTATTGGATAATGATGCCACAATAAAAATTCCCCACATTCAGTTGCCATTATTATTTCAATAAAACATCATAAATAATATCAAGTCCAGCGAGGCCATGCACATGTAAATGCTTCCCGAGCAGATATGTTGAATTCAGACAAATAAATTGTCGTAGAGGCAAAATATTTAGATACAAGTTGAAGAGGCTAAATAATTATAAAACGCAACCGAGGGAGATAGAAGAAATGAGTCAACATCTAGTGTTTTTTTTTTCACCAATTCAAACTCTAAAATCAAAATGACTACGTAAATACCTCAGCATGACTCCCTTCCAGCACGAATGTAAGGCGACGGTCATATCAGCTGGTAAAGCATAAAAAACGGAAAATTCATAATTGTAATGTCACTGCTTTACATCAGGTGTGAACCGAACCGACAGTTAAGACATGGAAAAATTGACCATATACATGCAGATTCTCCTATATGTTCAAACATTAATAAGACAACACAGATTCTGATAAAGCCTATGGAATCTAAAATCTGTTGAAAAGAAAGAGATTCTATTGGAATGGTGAAAAATGTAAAGTCATACTTCTTCATACAACAATGGACAATGGACATAGAGAGCAGTATATCCTTCCCCTCCTATCTAGCCGGTTGAATTACACACCTCGTTACAATTCAAGAACAGCAGATACAAATGGAGTAAAATTGAACCAATTATATAAAAAGAAATAAAATTAAAAAAAAAAAAAAAAGTAAATCTACAGTTGACGAGCAAGAGTAAGAGCTATGTTTTACAAACCGAGTCCCCTTTTTGATGTTTTCTTTCTGTTGCACTGAGATCTCTCTCCTTTACAACTGCTAAAACCCTGTAAGCTAAAGGAAAAAAAAAACAAACAAACAAAACAAAACAAAAGCACATGAGTATGTCGCATTGTGACCCCCAAAATCTGGCTCAGTAATAGCTGCCATTTATTTCAATTATGCTGACAACCCACCCCCTCCCTGCCTTCTTTCTTCTATAAGCCAGCCTAACCATTATCTAGAGATACAAACTGACAAAGACAGCTGACCACAATGATTTGAAAAGACCTGCCTTAGTTTCTGTGCAATAACAGAATTACATAATTTGAACTGTTAATAAGTTTGCAAAGGATGAAGATTAGCAGCAACTTACCAACTTAAAAGTCGTGTTATATATCGTTCTACAATTCTTGCAACTCAAGCTTTCACATAGTCCATGCCATTGCGCTTCCTTTTGTTAGACTTTGAAGAAAAGAAGCAGATCTGAGCCCAGCTCTTTTTCTGCTTTGTAGGCTGTGTCTTTACATTCCTCTTCTCAAAAAGTTCTGCCATGTACTGAACAACTGCCTGAAGAAACCAAAAATGGAGAAAATTAATTAGAACCTGAGATAAAACAAATGATATTCTACTTCAAAACTTAAAAGTTAAATGAGTCTTTACCTGGGCACCTTTTTCAGCTACATGTCTTGGTGGCACTTCCAAAGGATTTTCTTCTGCACGTAGGACACGTAGACGCGTTAGCATTCTGAAAGAGTCTGGAAGGACTCGTATCTGGTTATTGCTAATGTCCAACTCTTCCAGATTCTCAAGATTCCCAATAGACCTTGGTAGATATTGTAGATCAGCAAAATTGTTTCCTATATTCATCTTCACAAGCGAGGTAGCAAAACACAAGCTCTCAGGCACTGACTCAAGCTCATTGAAACTCATATCGAGCTCCTTCAGGTTTAATAGAGATGACATGGTTGTAGGTAATTGTTTGATGTTATTATAGCGCACAGACAGAACCTCTAGGGTTTCTATCTTTCCTACAGCTTCTGGGAGCGCCTTAAGCCTGTTATAATCTGCACGAATCTCCATTAGTGAAGAACAGCGACCAATGGTGTGCGGAATTTCTTCAATGTCATTTGTCTCCACATTTAATTTCTTCAGGCTAATGAGCGAACCAATAGATTCAGGAAGTGAAGATAGGCGATTTGAGCTCAAATCAAGTTCCTGAAGGCGTACCAATCTGCTAAATGTAGCAGGCAGAGATGATAACTGGTTAGCCCTGAGGTCCAAAACGACTAGGCTAAGAAGATCTCCAATAGATTCTGGGAGTTCAGAAATTCTGTTGGAATGCAAATCCAACTTTGTCAAAGAAGAAAGTCCTCCAATAGTGGCTGGCAGGGCGACAATCCTGTTCTCTGACAAGTCCAAGGAAACCAAGTTTGACAACTTGCCAATTGAGTCAGGTAGCCATTCAATCTGATCCATCAACTTGTTTTGGAGATTGAGATCTCGAGTGCCTTTCTTGGCAGAGACTTCAATTAAACTAGCAAGCTTTATTAGACTCAACTTATCACCATCTTGACCTGCAAAAGTTATACAACAAGGAATGAAATCAGAAACCACAGCAGTCATCACTAATATTAGACCGACCGTGCAGGGTAACTAAATTGCCAATAATTCAGAAGAATCCCCAGAATGGTAGTAAAGCAAGCATTTTGAACTACAATAAAAAGAATCAAACAGAAAGAAAATAAATAAAGAAACTGAAAAGAATTAAACTCACTTGAATTAGTTGCAGAAGTCTTTAGAGTGGAATCCACTATCCGAGGCTTAGTTCCTACACTATTTCTATCAGAGTAAAATGACGACGTAGCTTTCTTCACATAACTATCATCTCTGGTAAACAATTCTGTCGTCCTCATAGGATATTCCTCAGAATAGTTCACGTTCGGCGATACAGTAATAGATGATTTACTAATAGAAGAAGCAGCCAAACTAGATGTAGAGAAACCACTACTGGAAACTGTGGAAGCAGAGCCATTAGCATAAGTAGACGAAGAAGAAGGAGAAGGAGAAGAAGCAGAAGAAGGAGGCAAGCATTTGGAAGCTCTCTGGATATGTTCATCGAATAGAGCGTGAATATTTTCGAGATCGAGCAATTTCAAGGCCTCCCTCTTCTGCTCTCTGCTTTGGAAGTGAACCAAATTCTTCTGCATCTCTTGCAAGATAATAAATAGCTCTTCTGGTACATCAGGGCTTTTGGTTTGCCTAGAAATGGCTTCGAGTCTGGACTGGTCTTCTTTGTCCACGTTTAGAATTAATGCCTTAGCGGCTTCCACCTCGTCCAGTCCTGGTCTCGGCGGCAACGATCTGTGAATTCTCATGATCTCCTCGACAGCCTGATCGAGGGATCTTATAGACGACGTCGTATCCATTTTCCTTTTTCTGTACTGGAATTCCTAAACCAAAAAAAGTCATCCAAAAGCAGTTCTTTTAGACGAAAACAGTAGAAAATACAAATACAATTGAATGAAAATTCAGATTGAGACCACAGAGTAAGAATCTGCTTCTACAAGTTTCTAAAAGCACACTTATAAAGAAGAAGAAGATCCAACGTATCTCTGAAAAGGAAGCAATTACAGTAAGTACCATAAGAGTGAACAAGAAATCTAAATGAACGAACCTGAATATGGAAGAGGAATTGAATTGAGTTCGGACAGAGAAAAAGAAAAAAAAAGGAGAAAAGAGGATAAGGGGAACTGGTTTTTGTTTAGATTAAGTAATAATTAAGTGAAGAGTGGTAGAGCGTAGGAGGTTCGCCTGAAATCCAGAGTCTCCTGCTTCGTCGTCTTCTCTGAAATACAGCTATTCCCATACTAAGCTTCTTCTTCTTCTTCCTCTTCGTCTTGTTTGGCGGATTCTTATTTTTATAATTTTCCTTTTCAAAGAATGGATTTAGAAATTGATAGAAAAACCGTGAAACCGATTGTGACTGATCGATTATCAACAGAAAAAACTCTACTCACCCTCCTCTTTTGTCTTATTGACTTTTTTTCCCCCACTTTTACCCCTAATTGAAATGGAAATTTGAGCAGCTATTAAATTCAAATATTGGAAAAAAAAAATATTGCTCTATATTTTATTTCTCTGATAGTAACATTCTACTACAGGATGTATTTATATACAAAAAGAGAATGATTTAGAATCTATGCTAAATGTCTAAATCTAATTGGTAGATAAATTCTGTACATTGGATTATATAGCTGAAATAAATGAACGAAAATGATTGAATTAGCAATGATTAGCTAATGATTAATTTGTTATTGCTGGTGGGCTGTAGTGATTGTTGACAGGCTGGAAGGTGATTGAGTTAGTTATTATGTACAGTCCCCCCTCAAGGTGGAGATTGGGAGAGTGATGCCAATCCCAGCTTGAGAATTAAATGATGAAAGGTAGGAAAGGGAAGTGGTTTGGTGAAAAGGTCAGCTGGTTGTTGTTTTGAAGAGATGTGGGGAGTAGTTATAAACCCTAAGGATAATTTGGATCTAACAATGTGACAATCTATATCAATATGTTTTGTCCTTTCATGAAAGACAGGATTAGAAGCAATATGGATGGCAGCTTTATTGTCACAATGAAGAGGTATGGGGAGAGTGATAGGTAT
>CANUEX010134815.1:0-11267 GCA_948099535.1 Jatropha multifida
ATGGTTATTCAATAAATTTTCGGGCGAACCAACATGATTTTCGATCCCCATAATATTACGTGGCGTAATATTATTGGCTAATAATTTACAATTTAAATTTAAATGGGAATGTTTCGAAATAAAAATTTCAGGGTATTATAAAAATAAACAAAGGCTAAGAACTAGTATATAAAATTAAATATAAAGAAAATTATTTAAACAATAATTCAAGTTTTCTAATATTAAAAAAATGAACAACATGAAATGTAAATTTTCATTTAAAGCGCATCCCTTTTAGGATTTGACGTGTGGTGAGTATAACTAAATTTAATTTAATAAATTGAGGGCGCCATGTAAAAAATATAAAAAAATTAATAATATATCTGCACAATACACAAATTGTATAATTTTGTTTTTAATTCATTTAAATGGCTAATTTTTTCAAAAAAAAAATATTGCAATCTATATTTATATTAATTTAATTTCAATCATTTTTACTCACATTTTATATTAAACGGTGAGAAATAAAATTATATATTCCTTTTGAAATTCTCACAATTAACTTAACTATTTATTAACACAATAAATTATTGATATAATTATTTATTTTTCTTATTAGAATTTTCATATTTCAATTGAAATGCTTATTAATTTATTAATTTATATAATTAAATGATTATAAGAATTATTAATTTATTAAATTATAATGCAATAAATTTTAATGAATTGAAATTATTTTAATTCCATTAGTTAACCACATTATTATAATTCCTCTAGTATTTTTAGTTATAACTCTTCATAACTCCATTAGATTCCATTAGTTTTTAATTCTATTATTTAAAATGTTTATTAAAAGTCAAAAACAAAAATCAATTAGAATCCAAAAAAATAAAATAAAATATGATATAACCAATTCCATATTTTAATAAATTGCCATATCTTTATCCATGCTTCGAAAATAATATATTTATAGGTCAAATACATAATTTAATCCCTTAGTCTCAATAAAAAAAAAAAAAACTTGTGGCACTAAAACTTCAATTTTTCTAATAATAATGATAACCCTCCTCATACTAAAAGCAATAATTTTTAAAATTTTTTATTTTTATATGCAAATTATTGATATCGATTCAATAGGTGTTTAATGCAATCTTTAAAACAATAATTTTTATATTTTTAATTATTTAATGAGTGTTTAATCGATTAATTTTTACGAGTTAGATATTTATAAAGTATTTAATCGATATAATTTTATAAAATAAAGTATTTAATAGATAAACTAAAAATTAAAGATGCTATAAACTAACTCGTGAAAAGTACACAAAATGAATTTATACATTTGGCATATATTTATAGATGAGAAGGACGCTTATCTAATTAGAGAGGGAGTATTTAAAATTTTATTAAATCAAATGGAGTTTCGTCTGTAACTGGGGACAGATATTCTTTGTATGAATAGAGCATATACTCACGCGCATGATTACTTTTGAATAATAATAATACTGGCTTTTCATTGGTTAATTAGGTTCATTGACCTTTGACATCTAATTTGGTTCATTGGCCGTCTGATTGGTTAATTAAGATTATTGACAGATATAGAAATATTCATTCCAATAGAGGACAAAAATTTGTTTGAAGGGAGTTTTCAATTACCAGAATTTAATCATTTTATGAAAAATTACTTTTTTTCTTAAAACAGATTTTTAGAAAATAATTATAAAAATATAGAGTTATCATATGTTTTGATAACTCCTCAACATACTTCTCATCAGCCACAAGACTCTTAAGACCGTTAAGATTGCTTATTAAGAGTTTGAAAGTGTTCAACAAATATAATTTTATAATTTGAAGTATTTAATAGTCAAATTAAAATATAAGAGGATTCTTCTAATAAAATTGAAGTGTCAAAATTTATGCATGACTTATTACACCCCAAAGAAAATCCTACAAAGGAATTCATGATTTTCCTATTTAGTTCATTTCACTGCAGTCCTTAAATAGTTCAATGTTGCAACAATTTATACTCTTAAAATAGAATAGTTTGCAGTTAAAAGAGTAAGGTATACCCTTGCAAATTTGTTGGGCCAAATAATTATCTTTTGAGTGAACTGTAAAGAGGTTGTGATCTTCTGAAACTAAAAATATCATCTATTTGAACCTTGTTGGATTGAGATGGCTCACCTTCTTCCCAAGTGTTTTCGAGTGAATGTAGCTTCCCATAAACACCTACACTCAATGTCCTCTTGTTAGGTGCACCGATTCTTATGTATTCGTTGAAGAACTCTATAAATTCTTGTTTTGTGAGCTGCTTTAGAGCAATGACCTGTTTTCATGTCGTTCATTAGAATGTTATAACGGTTTTATGAAAATACAAACCAGAAATTAATATATTTGCAAGAAAAATTGACCATTTTGAACCAGTAGGAGCGGACCTAAAATGACATAGAGGACACTAGTTCGAGAGGACTTGAGCAACACATGATATTTTTTCTAAAGATACAAACATAAATTAGGTGGAATAAAGACATACTGAAGCTGAACTAGTTCGTGAGCAAGTTTAGCTGATTTGGGTATTTTAGGTCAAAATATGTATGAAATACATGATATTCATACCTCACATTCTCTGCGGTCAAACTTGAGAGTCCCAAGAAAAATCTCTCGGCAATAAAATGCGGATTCTTCCCATAGATTCTTGTGCTTTTCAAGTTTCACATCAATCAAAGCCTTAATATTGCTCTGCACAACAGCCAGTTTATCAGTAGTTTTACAATGAGCAGCTGCAATCAATAACCCTTTCAAAAATAAATTTGGGGATAATTCAGTAGTTTATCGGTATGTATAATTGCTAAATTTTATGCATACCAAGTAGTTGTTCTCAGAAAATAGGAGACTAAATGAGGGAACCCTAAATGATAAACTGTATAACGGTTGTGATAATGCCGGCAGTCTCTAAAACTAATATTAGTTCATGCATACCAGCAATTCCAATGGGCCTTTATGAGGACATCTTAGAGTATAACTGAACCCCATTAATAGACAAAGACTATTGTCACACTTGTCCGAGTATAATTTCCCTAAAACGTTCCGACAATATTTGGACTTTGATAAATTCATGTTGTGATAATTTCAAGCAACTATGTCACGTATAAAATTGCCATATTTGTGTAGGTCGCAATAAGGATCAAATAAGCATGAAGAGAAACATAGTTAACTTCTTACGAAACGAATCTCACCTTGAATTCATCATCAGTCATCTCATAAATTTTATTTTCAAATATCTTGAGGAATGCCTCAATCCTCAAATCAATACGTCCAGGACCCTGTTCCAGTTTATCAAGATTAAATAGAATACAAGTGAAATTAACACAAAAGAAGAAAAAAAAAGTTCAATACCTGTACTGTGGATTGAATGATAAACTCAATTCCTTGAATACCAAAATCTTCCCTGCATAGTTTGATAAGTTCAACTATATTTGTAGGCATTCCAAGTTGATGAAATGGTTTTAGGGTCAACAAGTTTTGCATACCGGTCTCCGAGAATAGTAATGTACCCCAGTTGCTCAACTGTTCTCAGCTGGTGGAAGGCAGCTTGCTTTGCAATAAGAGTGAAAAGCTCAAGTTTTACATTCAGCGTAAATTCATCTTGATGAACCTAGATAATCAAATTAAATGGATTCAGAAGTTGAATATCTCCACAAAAGTAAGTTCTTTTAGTCCAATCAAATGACTTCATAAACATAATAGGAATAAATGACTGTTCTTGTTTTCCATAGATGTTGACCCATCAATTCCTTTAATAGAGATACTGAACAAAATGTGAAGAATAATGGCACCAACAAAATCGACAAGTCTGCCCAACTCCATATTACAAGTTGTATAGAACAAATGGTTTTTAGCAAGGACAAAAAGGCAAACCAATGGAACCAGAAAAGACTGATATAAACAAATGTAGTTACCTGAATATAATGCACTAGAGCAGAGTTCTCATTGCTTGGATTTAAGCCTTTGACAGGGTAGAAGTAACTTTTGCCCCTTTCGAGCTTGACAACCCTATTAGTCAAATGCTGAGATGGGAATAAAGGATGGCATATAGGTTTTTCATTCTTGAACAGAGCGTCTTCAACATATTCAATAATCGACACTGCCTCACTGCATTCAATGTTTCCTGAAAATGAATAACAATAAATTGATAATAAATTAAAAACAAGAATCATAGGGTGGTCCTGTTATCACTATTTTGAGAAAGTAATGAAGGCTTAAAAGACCTGCTATATAGCACTCTAGGAAGGCCCTTGACAACATCATGGGAGTAAATTTTGCAAGATCTTCAGCTTCAACATGACGAAGTGCTTCCAGTTTTTCCATGCAAGGCCATTTCTGCTCCAATAGCAGTAATGAGGAATAATATGTAGCTTGCTCATTGGGTTGTTCAAACTTCTGATTTTCATAATCCTTTATTAACTTTTCCTGTTTAAAAATGTACAGTTTGTCAATAAAATATTATTATACACTGCCCAGTGTTCGTTCAAAATTTCGCATCTTGGGCAGGATTTTGAGAGAAAGGGAATCACCATAGATCCTAGACAATTCAAGATAATAATATAAGATTACGCCAAGATCTAAATCAGAGGGTGAAAAAACAATTTTGGTTATTGCACTCTTATTTATTTTTGGGTAAACTGAAATTTTAAATTTCTGTATCCATTTATTGGAGGAAGACGGCCTAAGACCCATAACCAGTTGAAGCAGAAGAAAATTCAGCAATTTTTCCATACAGAAAGCTGAAATCACTTGAAAATTTTCCAAATTATTACCTTGATCACAGAAAACCTCTCAGGATTGACATCAAATTTGGCAATTTTTCCAATGACAGCTTCCAGCAAGGTCCTCAATTTGTGATTATAACCAGCAACAGTTACCTTTGAAGGTTAACGCAATTTAAAAGTAAGTTAAACTACACGAGTGATTTTCCAACTGACTGAAAGAAACAATAGTCAGAGAATTGTTAGATCACATGATTTTCTTTACAGAAGAAATTCAATGGAAGAGAAAAGCTTATCATTTGATGAGCTTGTATTTCCAGTCTTTTTCTTAGATACTTAACATTCTCAAGGAAAGAAAAATAGTTAAAATCTACAGAAATAAGAAGAGATACTGAGTAGGAAATGAATCATTTTTATCCTAAGCATATGAGCAATTGCTCATGACTGGTATATGGATCTCTCTATGTAATGATCAGCCTTCTAGAAGCTTTGCCAGAAGTGAGTGACTAGTTGCTTTTTTTTAACCATCTGTCAACCAATTCATCAACCTATAGTTGGTATTTGTCTGCTAAATAGCTCATTCTAAAGCCCATTACTCAAATTCTGTTTAACATGCTAAAAGGACAAGAAACAAATTGATAACTACGCATACATGATGTCTAGGAGCTTATGAGTGATGGATCTCCTAGATAAAATTGCCTTAATTCATTTAATTGATCTATGAATCTAATTTTCTTCTTATTGTTGCTTCTCTAATCCTTTTGCCCCGCTGATTGAAAGAAATAAGTATTTTTATCTTCCCTAAGGCCAATGTCAAAGTTTGAAAAGATGACAAGTTTTTCATTAAAATACCAACCTTTGGCTTTCTCATATCTTATTACATATAGGTGTGTGTTTAATTGCGTCAGAATATGGAGCTAGTTATGGAGATATCTATGTTTTCTATTTTCTCCATCTTCCAAACCACAATATGTTAAATGATTTGACAAAGAAGTTTCACTTTCATCTATTTCTGCTTCTATTTATCTATTTTTCCAATTCTAACAGTTCTTTATAGGCAGGCTCACTCTTGGAGAAAATGAAATTGAAGAGGAAAAAGTAGCTTAATTAGTAGTAGTTATTAAGAAGGCAAGCAATTTCTGTTTCATGGGTACAT
The DNA here is from genome assembly GCA_948099535.1 of Jatropha multifida. NCBI lineage: Eukaryota > Viridiplantae > Streptophyta > Magnoliopsida > Malpighiales > Euphorbiaceae > Jatropha > Jatropha multifida. Next base: position 5,899 of record CANUEX010134815.1, read on the forward strand.
GACAGACAGCTATAAACCATCATAGATACAAGCAACAAAGTTTGAAAAACATGCCTTGAAACCACTGGCTGCAATTTGTATGTAATAATATAGACCAGCAACAGATGCAGAGTAAGCTGAAATGAGGAGACCATGTTAAACAATTAACAGAGAGAAAATTAAAAACCAGAGCCCAAAAGAAGCCAAAGTTGGGAAAGGAGAAGCAAATTCAATTGCGCTGTTGTGCTATCAAATGGTAATTAGGCAGGTAAAGGAATAACACAAAATAAAAATGTAAGCTTTTTCTTCATTGAAGTAAATCTAATTTACTTGCCATATTCATTTAAGTAATCTTCCACCAACTCAGTAAAAATGATAGTGAGAACTTCAGATTCTGAAGAGCTCCGGGCATAGGGGCAATTGAAGTATATCTTGACATATGCCTTAGGTGTAGAGAACATTGTATCAGGCTTGTACCATAATGATGCAAAACTTGACTTTCTCGCTAAAGATGGGAATTCGACCTGCTTCAGATATCAATCACATTAGTAACTAACAAGTTTAAAAAAATGTCAAAAATCACATAAATTATACTATTCCATCAAACCTTCTCTTTTGCATACTTTAGTGATAAGTCACTAGGGATGAACAAATTAGGTACTGGAAGATGTAGATTTCCATTTGGGGCAGATAATATCCATTCCTACAATTGAACAAGAATTTTCACAACATTATCAAGTTTTTTTATTCCTTTTACAGAAAACCCTAATTATAGATGATAATATGCTTAATTCAATAAAAGGAATAAAATGAGAAAAAGTTACTGCATGAATCCACTTCCTAGCATCACTCTTGCACTTGTTATCATCAAATTGAGCGAATGGTATCACAAATAAAAGCCAAGAACAAACCTGAATCATAGAATCATTAATTTTTTCAATGCTATATGCAGTTTTGTACCACGGTTCAACCATGTTAGTTTGCCCTTCAAACTTATTTGATTGCCAAAAGATTCTGCAGGGTGGAGAGATAATTAAGAAAGATATAATGCCTCAACTACATCAGTGTGCAACTTGAAAATGGAATAGTTCATCAATATAATTTACAGAAACAAAGATGAATTCCTCAAGATACTTGAGCCAATCTTGAGAACATAGCAACAAGTAGAAGATAGTACCTTTTTTGAATTAATGATCTTCGGAAAATAAAGTATCAGTCTAGCCATAAAAAAAAGGCTATTCAAATAAAATACCAAGCCATGCAGCACCCAATAACAGAACAAAATTTCAACATGTTGCATAATCTCTCACCATAGAAACCAGAATTGTAGTCATAAGAAGACAAACCAAGTGAAAAGACATCTTATTGTATTAATGGTTAAATGGATAATAAATCACCTGAATATTTATGTGGACCAATTAACAAACTTCTAATACTAGTAACTGTCTAATCACTTGGTTTAACTAATTGTTCCAGCTCATCATCCAAATCATTGATAATATGCTCCTTCTCCATTGGTGTAGGCATAACATCACTTTCAGCTAGTTTTAAGCTAATCTATTTGAAGACGAACCAACACAAACAGCAAATTCAGGACAAAAGCAGTTTTTCATAAAGATAGATGCTAAGAACAAAGTGAAGGGGCTTATAACGTGAATATATAATATTCTCATTTACCATTTGGACAAATTTTAAATTTAAGGTGCAGCATTAAACTTACCGAACATTATTTGGAGAAAGGTCATCCAACACTGATTGGATTGTACTTGGGCTGAATTTAGTAGGAATGGAGGATTGCACTAGCCAATCTTCTGGCGGATATAACTGGAACTCCAAAAGGCAAAAATCAATTCATAATTATCATTTTTTCTTTTTATAAAAGTACCACGAGCCTTTTACAAAAAGAGAACATATTTAGTTCTTTTTTTGGTGGGTATTACAAGCTGAAATACTTGTATTCCTATATTCAAACAGACAGGAAAACAGACACATACTACATGTAGACGTGCACATGCATGGGAGGAAGGATCCCCCTATGTCATGTATTATAGTTTGATATAACATTTTAGAGAGAGCCTGTTATATTGATTAAATCACTGAATCAATAGCCTTTTTACTAGCATTTATGCGCCACATTTTAATTCCAATGTATATCTATAACCATCTTGGCATAAAATTCGTTTTCTTTTATACTCTCATGCTGAAATTATGATGGCTTATCTCCTAGAAAGTAATTTAAGTAATTTAGTATTTATACACCAGCGCTCATGAAACATACCTTCATGTTTGATGCAATATCAACTGCATAATGCACTGGATCACTTTTGTCTTGATAATGGAATACGGTCTCGGAAATACTGGCAATCTTCAACACAACACAAAACTATTCAGAATCTTGCTGACATTAGAAAACATTTCCCACCAAATATACAATATAAATAACCATTCACATGAGAAATGAAAAATAGATAATGATTTAAAAAAAGCCATAAATAAACATTATTTTTGGCTGGACAAACATAAAGATGTCAAAATGAACCATGCAAAAATAGATCACATGTTCTTAATTCTTGATACCCTTATAAACTGGTTCTATGGATCTGAGTCAGAAGGCACAGCTTCAATCATAAAAATCTAAATAATTATGCTCTTTCTTGAAGATTTTCTACATGGATAAGCTGCTTGCACAAGAATAAATAAGTACATACTAATGTTGTGAAAAGTAGCGGTTTCCATATAATCAATAATGTTAGGTACCATATATATATGTGTGTATAATGCACTTCTATCCCTACCTCATCAAATATCCATTTGCAAACACCAGATTGTTGTAAGAGGTGAATGTATTTAAATAGCAGCCCTACAATCTCTCCCATGTGTTCTGCATAACACAAAAATAAATTTTGGTCCACAAACACTACTCCAGCAAATTTAAACATGAAGGATTCTGCCAACTCTAAAAGATACAATAAAGCCTTGTGACTGTTAACACTAAATACATTTATGGCTTATAAGAATATCAAACAAAACTAAGGAAAACAGAAATAAACTAACCGTGACCATCATCTGTAAGATCAATTGTTACTGTAAAGAAAGAGAACTCCCAATTCCACCCTTCTTCACCTGCAAACAAACTTGTAGCCCATCCTGCAACATTTTTTTGGTTAATGGTTTTTCAGAAGAAAAATAAATTAAAATCAACAAAGTTACTGCAAAGATTTTCCTTTTGACAACAAAGCTTTCAAATTGATTGACACAATTATCTATGTATATATGATTACTTCAATGTGCCTTGTCCAAAAATAAGCAAGTCCTTCCAGATATCAAGGTATCTTAATGGAGAAATTTTGGTTTGTCAATCACCAAGGATGGGCTATGAATAACTTCTCAAGTTTTCTATTCATAAAATGGTAACAGATTATTTACGACATGATCTAAGATGGATAGCCACATTAGCAGATCTTATTTTTAACCTTTTCTCCACAGTAGGATCAGTTTTTTTTTCTTATTTAAGAATCTTTTTCTCATAATACATTGAAGGATATTGCGAAAAACAAGAACAAGTATTTTGGATATATAGATAATCAACCTCTTAACATGTTAATAAACATTGTGCTATGGATATGCTGAACACACAAATCAATAAACTAGATAATGCAAACAAGCCAAAATATCCAATTGAGCAATTATCTCCAAACTGAAGTATAAATTTCAACTCTAGGTGGATCACATTGAGAAAACAAAACAAAAGCTGTAATATCGAAGGCAAAATATTATTGGTTGTTGTTTCTTCTCTCATTTTCTCGGAATTACTATGTGTAGATAAACAAATTAAAAGGAAAATTATATATAAGGCTCTAACAATATAGGCAAGCTTTTTGAAAACTATAATTAAGCTTTTCAAGAATGTATAAAGGAACATATGACCATGTGAACATCCAAAGAAGTCAAAAAGCATAAGAAATTCAATTTGCAAGAATGTGAAGATGGTATGTGAGAAAAGAATGTAATGGTCTAAAGCATGTAAAGAATGAACCAGCCCACCAAGTGTTTTTAGGAAATGAAACAAAGATCCTTCCCCTTCATGACCAATAAGGTAACTTAGATAACTGTCGGGCCCTTCCTTGTAGTGAAGAATACTTGGAGTTACAGGCCATACAATTCTCAATTCGTGACCTTGTTCTATTGGGACAGCTTTGACAAGTATCTGAAATAAATGCAAAAATTAATGGATAAATATAAAATAGTCACTAGAAGTTGTGACATCCTTCAGAACATGCATTTCATTTCAACTTTTAGAATGTTTACTTGCAATTTTTAAAACAACACCAATGCTAAGCTGTTGTGATATATTGTTGTATGTATGAGTAGTATAGTTTAGGTGTAAAGGGTAGCTTAGGTATTTTGGAAATAGCCTACATCTATAAATAAGAGTGAATTGTATTTTATTTGTTAAGTAAGAAGCAATAAAAGCTCTCTCATTACACATAAAATCAACATGGTATCAGAGCTTAAAACCCACCTTTCGTCAGCCCAAACACAGTAGAGAGAGAAAAACCCTAGCCTAGGTTGAAGCTACTGTGACCACAGGAGAGAGAGTGAACTGTCACCGCCCAGACCAGGTGGAAGAAGAGTCACCGGTCGGCCTTTGCCCGCTTTCCGGTCACCAGCAGACGCCACACGGGGGCTCACGCGCCGCCGACAGGTTCTGTCGTCTTTTTCACGCGCCAGCGCGTGGCGCGTACTCCGGCCACTTCTGCGGCAGCGGATCACTCCAGCAGCGTCGCCTTGGTGTTGCGCCTCCTCCTAGACTATTTTCCTGCATTGGTTCTTGTGTTTTCAAGGCTGTCTTTCAGGTTGCACTATTTTTCAGGTGTTTTTTACGGTATTCAGACTTGATTTTAGTAGTTTCTGCTGTTTTTTGACAATGGGTGATGGTATTGACACTAAAATTGGTGCTTCATATGACAACCTGTCGTTACAAATCAGTTTGGTGAAGCTAAATGGTACAAATTATCTCGCATGGTCTAGGTCATGCCTACTGTTCATTAAAGTTAGAAGGTTACAAGGCTATATTACGGGTTCTAAAGCCTCACCCGCACCTGAAAGTGATGCTTATGACAAATGGGACTCTAAAAGCTCATTAGTTATGTCCTGACTTATAAATTCTATGGAGCCTAGAATTGCTAATGGGTATTTGATGTTGGATACTGCAGCAAAAATTTGGAAAACTGTGACTACGACCTGCTCTCAGCGTGGAAATTATGCTCAAGTGTATGAGCTTTGCAACAAAGTCCACAGCTTGAAGCAAGGGGAATTGACAGTTAACCAGTACTATGCTGCCTTGAATGACCTATGGCAACAGCTAGACTACTATGAGACCTTTCATC